>JAAAWM010011199.1:0-67418 GCA_036873465.1 Thinopyrum obtusiflorum
TTTACCACTATCGTTTTGGGGTTATGCATTAGAGACAGCTGCATTCACGTTAAGTAGGGCACCATCTAAATCCATTGAGACGACACTGTATGAACTGTGGTTTAGCAGGAAACCTAAGCTGTCGTTTCTTAAAGTTTGGGGCTGCGATGCTTATGTGAAAAAGCTTCAACCTGATAAGCTCGAACCCAAATCAGAGAAATGCGTCTTCATAGGATACCCAAAAGAAACTGTTGGGTACACCTTCTATCACAGATCCGAAGGCAAGATATTTGTTGCTAAAAATGGATACTTTCCAGAGAAGGAGTTTCTCTCGAAAGAAGTGAGTGGGAGGAAAGTAGAACTTAATGAGGTAGTAGTACCTTCTCTTGAATTGGAAAGTAGTTCATCACAGAAATTAGTTCCAGTGATGCCTACACCAATTAGTGAGGAAGCTAATGATGATGATCATGAAACTTCGGATCAAGTTGCTACCGAACCTAGTAGGTCAACCAGAGTACGTTCCGCACTAGAGTGGTATGGTAATCCTGATCTGGAAATCATGTTACTAGACCATGACGAACCTACAAACTATGAGGAAGAGATGATGAGCCCAGATTCCGCGAAATGGCTTGAGGCCATGAAATCTGAGATGGGATCCATGTATGAGAACAAAGTGTGGACTTTGGTTGACTTGCCTGATGATCGGCAAGCCATTGAGAATAAATGGATCTTCAAGAGGAAGACAGACGCTGATAGTAGTGTTACTATCTACAAAGCTCGAATTGTCGCAAAAGGTTTTCGACAAAGTTCAAGGTGGTGACTACGATGAGATTTTCTCACTCGTAGCGATGCTTAAGTCTGTCCGAATCATGTTAGCAATTGCCACATTTCATGAAATCTGGCAAATGGATGTCAAGAACTACATTCCTTAATGGAATTTTTAAAGAAGAAGTTGTATATGATGCAACCAGAAGGTTTTGTCAATCCTAAAGGTGCTAACAAAATGTGCAAGCTCCAGCGATCCATCTATGGACTGATGCAAGCATCTCGGAGTTGGAATATATGCTTTGATGAAGTGATCAAAGCATATGGTTTTATACAGACTTACGATGAAGCCTGTATTTACAAGGAAGTGAGTGGGAGCTATGTAGCATTTCTGATATTATATGTGGCCACCTGGAACACCACAGCATAATGGTGTGTCTGAATGTCATAACCGTACTTTATTGGATATAGTGCAATCTATGATGTCTCTTACCGATGGGGGGGGGGGGGGGGGGGGGGGGGGGGGGGGGGGGGGGGGGGGGGGGGGGGGGGGGGGGGGGGGGGGGGGGGGGGGGGGGGGGGGGGGGGGGGGGGGGGGGGGGGGGGGGGGGGGGGGGGGGGGGGGGGGGGGGGGGGGGGGGGGGGGGGGGGGGGGGGGGGGGGGGGGGGGGGGGGGGGGGGGGGGGGGGGGGGGGGGGGGGGGGGGGGGGGGGGGGGGGGGGGGGGGGGGGGGGGGGGGGGGGGGGGGGGGGGGGGGGGGGGGGGGGGGGGGGGGGGGGGGGGGGGGGGGGGGGGGGGGGGGGGGGGGGGGGGGGGGGGGGGGGGGGGGGGGGGGGGGGGGGGGGGGGGGGGGGGGGGGGGGGGGGGGGGGGGGGGGGGGGGGGGGGGGGGGGGGGGGGGGGGGGGGGGGGGGGGGGGGGGGGGGGGGGGGGGGGGGGGGGGGGGGGGGGGGGGGGGGGGGGGGGGGGGGGGGGGGGGGGGGGGGGGGGGGGGGGGGGGGGGGGGGGGGGGGGGGGGGGGGGGGGGGGGGGGGGGGGGGGGGGGGGGGGGGGGGGGGGGGGGGGGGGGGGGGGGGGGGGGGGGGGGGGGGGGGGGGGGGGGGGGGGGGGGGGGGGGGGGGGGGGGGGGGGGGGGGGGGGGGGGGGGGGGGGGGGGGGGGGGGGGGGGGGGGGGGGGGGGGGGGGGGGGGGGGGGGGGGGGGGGGGGGGGGGGGGGGGGGGGGGGGGGGGGGGGGGGGGGGGGGGGGGGGGGGGGGGGGGGGGGGGGGGGGGGGGGGGGGGGGGGGGGGGGGGGGGGGGGGGGGGGGGGGGGGGGGGGGGGGGGGGGGGGGGGGGGGGGGGGGGGGGGGGGGGGGGGGGGGGGGGGGGGGGGGGGGGGGGGGGGGGGGGGGGGGGGGGGGGGGGGGGGGGGGGGGGGGGGGGGGGGGGGGGGGGGGGGGGGGGGGGGGGGGGGGGGGGGGGGGGGGGGGGGGGGGGGGGGGGGGGGGGGGGGGGGGGGGGGGGGGGGGGGGGGGGGGGGGGGGGGGGGGGGGGGGGGGGGGGGGGGGGGGGGGGGGGGGGGGGTTGCAAAATACATACGGATCTGAATATGGCAGACCCGTTGACTAAACCTCTCTCACAAGCAAAATATGATCACACCTTAGAACCCTTTGGGTGTTGGTCACATGGCGATGTGAACTAATGGTGTTAATCACATGGCGATGTGAACTAGATTATTGACTCTAGTAAACCCTTTGGGTGTTGGTCACATGGCGATGTGAACTATTGGTGTTAATCACATGGCAATGTGAACTAGATTATTGACTCTAGTGCAAGTGGTAGACTGAAGGAAATATGCCCTAGAGGCAATAATAAAATTGTTATTTATATTTCCTTATATCATGATAAATGTTTATTATTCATGCTAGAATTGTATTAACCGGAAACTTAGTACATGTGTGAATATAAACAAACATAATGTCCCTAGTATGCCTCTACTAGACTAGCTCGTTGATCAAAGATGGTTAAGGTTTCCTAACCATTGACATGAGTTGTCATTTGATAACGAGATCACCTCATTAGGAGAATGACGTGATGGACTCGACCCAACCGTTAGCTTAGCACACGATCGTTATGTTAGTGCTACTGCTTTCACTATGTCATATACATGTTCCTCAGACCATGAGATCATACAACTCCCGGACACCGTAGCAGTACTTTGGGTGTTATCAAACGTCACAACGTAACTGGGTGACTATAAAGGTACACTACAGGTATCTCCGAAAGTGTCTGTTGGGTTGTGATGAATCGAGATTGGGATTTGTCATTCCGTCTATCGGAAAGGTATCTCTGGGCCCTCTCGGTAATACAGCATCACAGAAGCCTTGCAAGCACCGTGGCTAATGAGTTAGCTACAGGATGAAGTATTACAGAACGAGTAAAGAGACTTGCCGGTAACGAGATTGAACTAGGTATGGGATACCGACGATCAAGTCTCGGGCAAGTAACATACCGCAGGACAAAGGGAACAACGTATGATGATATAAGAGGTTCAATCGATAAAGATCTTCGTGGAATATGTGGGAGCCAATATGAGTATCCAGATTCCGCTATTGGTTATTGACCGGGGAGTCATCTCGGTCATGTCTACATAGTTCCCGAACCCGTAGGGTCGGCACACTTAAGGTTCGATGACGTAATAGTATTGTATGAGTTATGTGATTGGTGACCGAAGGTTGTTCGGAGTCCCGGATGAGATCACGGACATGACGATCAGTCTCGGAATGTCCGAGAGGTAAAGATCGATATATTTGAAGGCTATATTCGGACGTCGGAAAGGTTCCGAGTGACTCGGGTATTTTTCGGAGTACCGGGGAGTTACGGGAATACCGGGAGAAAGTTATGGGCCTTATTGGGGGGGGGGGGGGGGGGGGGGGGGGGGGGGGGGGGGGGGGGGGGGGGGGGGGGGGGGGGGGGGGGGGGGGGGGGGGGGGGGGGGGGGGGGGGGTCTTTCCCCCCTTGTAGGAGGAGTCCTACTAGGGGTGGGAGTCCCACTCCTAGTAGGACTCCCCCCCCTCCTTGGTGCGCCTCCTCTAGGGGCCGCCCCCCTCCCTCCTTTATATACGGAGGGGGGCGCCCCCTCTAGCACACAATTGACTTGATCAAAGCCGTGTGCGGCGCCCCCCTCCACCGTTTAGAGCCACCGTCATATTTCCGGAGTGCTTCGGCGAAGCCCTGCCGGAATAACTTCACCGTCACCGTCGCCACGCCGTCTTGCTGACGGAACTCATCTACTACCTCGACTACTAGCTGGATCTAGAAGGCGAGGGACGTCACCGAGCTGAACGTGTGTTAGAACTCGGAGGTGCCGTACGTTCGACACTTGATCGGTGGAGCTCGAAGGATTGTTCGACTACATCAACCGCGTTGTGAAACGCTTCCGCTAACGGTCTACAAGGGTATGTAGACACACTCTCCCCCTCGTAGCGATGCATCTCCATGGTTAGATCTTGCGTGATCGTAGGAATTTTTTTTGAAATTGCATGCTACGATTCCCTTCACCCAAAAACCTGGGACGTCCATTGATTTCATTGTAACAGAACCTGTAATCGCCTCCTAGGAGGCCTGTAACAACTCTCTCCCTTTTCAATGCAATGAAAGGCAAGCACTCTTGCGTTTTCTCAAAAAAAAAGTTAGTCTACCACATGATGCGGAATGAGAAGGCTACAAAACCTGTAGGGATCCTAAAGTGATGACCTGGTAAGACCTAAGGTTGAGATGGACTTGCAATCTTTTTTACAGCAAGCAGGTTCTCAAACTGAACGAGGAACTGGCCAAGGTAAAAGTACTCCAGAGCATAATTCAAAAAGAAAAGATACTGCTGATGTGAGTAAGATAACATGATTTATCGCAAACATCACCACTTCATCATTCACCAACAACAGAAGAGATTTTCTTGACACCTTGCAATCACTTTAGTAGGGAGTAGGTTTAATATAGCAACCCATACAAGGGGTATTAAGGGGAAAGTAGTAGTGCGGACCAGGGCACATGTGCCATGTCAGTCGCAAATCAGTAGGTTAGGTGCTGCTTCAACCCATGGTCCTCACCCGAGTTTTGACTTTTGAGTTAATCCGATGTTGTTGTACTAGTTTCGCAACTCAACGAGATGACCTCGTTAATGTACAACCTCCGTCCTAAAAAAGGCAACTTTGTTTTAGTTCAAATTTGAACTAAATTTGAACAAAAACCACATCACTTATTTTTGGGACGGAGGGAGTATTATACTAGCATCACCAATGTGTTAGACTACGAATCAGATGTCAGTTCTCACAAAGTTGAAAAGAAATTAAAACAGGAAAAGAAGGCACTCATGCTAAGAGAACAATTAAGCTTCAAGAATAATCAGGAAGTAGCCTTAATCCTTAGATGCACGTAGGACCACTGTTGTACTTGCAAATGTGTATACAATCTTAAAATTAATCACCAGAAGAGGGTAGCCTTTCTGCTACATCTACCAAGTCAATCATCATAACAGCACAAACATGTCGATCTTAGTGAAACATAAAGCCTGGTTCAAACTGTACAGCTAGTTACACAAATTGCTGACCTTCACGGCTTGGCCGAACTCCTCCTTCTCGAGCAGCACGCGCATAGCAAACGGTGTCCTCGCTTCAATGACGCAAGCAACATACAAAGGTGAGTGCATGTTGTCCTCTTCAACCTAGTCCTACTCCCTATACAATGCAAGAAAAAATCAGCCATCAAACTGTAAGGGATCTATTTCTCGCGAGTGGAAAAGACACGATGATTGTCATTGATATAAGACCCACAACTACTGCGAAAGTTTCGCCGTATTGACCCTAAACACTAAATAAACACACTTGGCTTAACTTGCAGCAGAGTTATGACGAGTATCTCATGCAAGTTATCTTAGCACTTGCTTACTGAAACTAAACACTAAATACACACACTTGGTTTGACCCGCAACAGAGTTATGACGATTATCTCATGCAAGTTGTCTTACTGATAAAAGAAGAAGTCATAGGGATACAGACAAAAAGGCACCTGCCATTGACGCTGGAAGCATGGCTCCATGGAATCGAGCTTGGAGCCATGGGTGACCTTGTGTGAGGTAGAACAACAACGAGGAAGGGTCGTCGTCTTCTTACCACCGCCGCTCAACTCGATCTTGTAGTCGCGGGCGTGGTGGTGCAGGGGTACGAGCTGGACGGAGACGACCAGCTGCACCGGGACGTGGTCGTACTGGTTGCTTGCATACCCGACTGCCGTCGCTCGATCCGTACACGCCATGGGTGGGCCAGTAGGGAAGGGGAAGACTTTATCCTTACGCTGCTCCGAGTTAGCACTAACACATATTTTATCCATCAACTTGCCAAGCCAAACGCCTGAACCGTTGTAGCAACTTGATAGCCACGAGACATACCTACATACAACAGCAAGAATGGCCGAACCGATTAATGCAAGAGTGTTTAAACGAAAGCACAATTGATTAGGTCAAGAAAATGGCAACATCAAACACAAGCATGGTTAACTCGTAGTTATTGCGAGTATTGTTTTGCAGCTGAGAATATATAGATTACGGCATAGTATTGTTTTGCAGCTCAAACTAAGTAGTGTAGGAACACACCCAGGCTCTCAATGTTTTTGCCAATCTAAGCAAACATACAAGATTCATAGACTTATCTAGACAGAGGCATCAATCAATGACAAAACTGAGATACACAAACATCATCATCAACTTTCACCCTTCTCAACTAATAAAGTTGTTATCGTGACACACAACACCATCCATCTCTTCATATTACCGCCAAGAAGACACCAACGATAAAGAGATCAGAATTTACATTGTGAGCCACTCTCTTTCAAGGATGGAATTGATCAATCATAAAGCATGCATGTGTACTGACTTATCCCCATAGGTCATTATATACCAACGAAATAAAACTAACTCCAGATAGAGAAAAAAGGCAGTAAAATTTCTCTGACCAAAAACAGAGGAGCCAAAAATATCATCAGGTTCTACATACCAACAAATTTCACTTGCTGCATGAGCGAATTGCAGATCTTGCCAGTCGACTAGCTAGTTTAGAAAAGAGAAGTTGGTTGTCACAGAACCAGTCTAAAAGTGAACATAATGTACTACAGCAAAAGGACTACCAGAATCTACAGCCAAGAGGGCGATCTATATCATCTAACAGCGATATTCTTGATTCTAAACCATCAAATACATACAGGCTAGCAACCATCAACAAGCAATATACATAGCACGCTGGATTCTCCATTTCACTCTAATACATATACATGGCACGCTGAAAGAATATACATCATAGCAGCAATGAAATTAAACACAAGCTGCCAACAGTACTACTACTTTTGACTTGTTTCGATCATCACAAACCAGCTAGTATAGCAGTTAGCACATAAAAGTAGCAGCAACACATGCACCTTCCAGGTTCACAATGCACTTTTATTTCCAGGTTTGGAACCAAAGTAAGAAAGAAAACAACATTCTCAGACCCACTAACTTGAAAACATAATATTCCCAGTCAGCCATTTAATTGAATTGATTCCCACCAAGCAAGACACTACAAAATTATTAGAAAAGAAAACGCAAAGTGATCAGAAGTGGTTTTGAATAAAACATTAACTCTGGCAGAAGACTGCCAATCTAAGACACTTGTGCCATAAACTAACTTTTGGACTGATTTTGCTCAAGTTGCTTAACAGACTTATAAGATTTAGCTTCCAGAAAATCACAAGGTTTAGCTTCCAGGAATAAAATCAGAAGGTTTAGCTTCCAGAAATAAAATCACAAGGTTTAGTTTCCTGAAATAAAATTACAAGGTTTTCTTTTTGCACAATAACTATCAGTTGGAAGGAGGCAAGCAAAACAAGAACGCCTCAAGAAGGTAGCTTTGGTTGTTTCACTGTTTCAGCACAAACAGGAGGCTACCTTCAGACCTACTACTAGTGTGTTGTTTAGCTCCAACATTGTGCTACAGGTGGCAACTGTCAAGCAAAGAAAAACTCTCTGTTTAATCTGAAACTTTGGAACCATTGAGTGAAGACAAGAGCAGGAGCCTCTCTTTGATTGCTCGAATTAATAGGCTAGTTTTGATCATTTGTAGCTTCTTTTCAGATTGAAGAGAAGAGGAAGGAGAGGAGCTCACGGTGGCTGTTTTGTGGTCGATGCCCAACATACAACGGGTTCGTCCAACACACGATGCCAAGGCCGAGCCTACCACCGCGCACCTTGCCTGTCAAACATTGAAAAGTAATTTCAGATCTCCCATAATTGAATTGCTTGCAGCGTGACAAGAGCCAAAACTTTATACTGGAGTAGTAGTAAACATGTTGAGCATTTAAACTATGTGTCTATCTTTGAAATGAAATTACTCAGAATCTGAGTGATAACCCAGTGGTTGAGCATTTTGCCTATCACTCTCTCAACTTTCAAACTGCTGAGCTTAGCCTGCAAGAGAAATAGCACCTACCTACCTACTAGCTGGAACCCAAGCAACCGGCAGCCATAACTTTAAACAAGAGTCAAACAATACATTAGCAATATGGCTGTGTTGTAAAGGATATATATGTTTCCATCCATGTGTGTCCCAGTCAAGTTAATCCATCTCAAAACCTTATGGATCAGATTGGATTTGAGCACCCCCAAACCAAACCAAACAAGCAAGCTAGGGGAGAACAAAATCGATGCATGCAGACTAAATCCATCAGCTTTTGCAGCTAATTACAATTAGCATGTATGGCTTGGTTCTTTTTAGTGGAGAGAATATTCAAGTTGAAACCAAATTCAAGATGCAATTGTCTATCTCTGAAACCAAACAAATTGCTCTGTTTTTTTCCTTCCTATGTTTCCATCCAGCACTTTTAAGTTATATTACTACTAGTTCGAGCAAGTACGTACCGAGCCCAAGCATCCATGCATCCATCCCCGAGCTTGAACAGCACAGAGAAAAGGAAAGCTCAAATCAAGAATCGCCTAGCTACTACTACATGAATAATTCACGTGCCCAAACCAAACAAAACCAAACCAAACATTAACTTGATAGGGGAAATTAAAGGGCCGCAAGCAAGCAAGGGAAGGAGGGAGGAAGGGTCGTCGTCTTCGTACCACCGACGTTCAACTCAATGTTGTAGTCGCCGACGTGGTGGAGCAGGGGCTCGAGCTTGCCGGAGAAGGCCATCAAGTCAGATGAGGTCCCCCCTGGGTGCGCACAGAAGCAAGATTCATCAATCACCAAGTGATAATAAGGTAACAAGAGAATGATGATAAAACCAAGTACCAGCTAGCTAATCAACAGGCATGCATCTACTTACTGCTATAACAGGAGCATCCATCGTTTCATCGGTATAGGATGGCAACAAATTATTCAATTATCATGGGAATGTTTTTAAATTCTGCCTCGAGGAAATTCAGTGCAAGCATCAAATCGATTGATGGAGACAATATCAACATGCAAGCACTACACTGTTCTGAAACATCCACAAATGTTAAGTGTCTTGCGCTTTAACAAGTAAAACTAATACAAGCCATTGACAAGCAACAAATTAAGCAAGCTCGGGTTTCTTTTTTCCTGAGAAAACTGCTCCTAAGAGAGAAGAACATGCACCGTTAAATCACCTAAAGGAGGTACAACAACATTTCTAGACGGTGCACAATAGCTAATAAAAGAACATGCATACATGTACTGCTTGCTACAAGAGCATGATTCCGGCATTTTGCTTCATGTTTTCGCACAGCACAGCACAGCACATAAAACAAGAAAACTCAATCTAAACAGGGAAACCACTACACAACCAGCATCAGTTCTTTAACCAATTGATATTTCACAAAGTGATAATAGTCCAGAACCGGATAAAATGGATTCAATTTTTGTGCAAAGTCCAGGAATGCCATCGATATATCACCCCCTATAGCATCAAGAAAAATTCTGCTACCATCTAGAGTAGGGAAGCAAGCTAATGACAGATGTGGGAATATCCGGTGATGATCCGACACAATGAAAATTTAAAAACAAGATGGCTTTCCTTTCTCAGTTTCTTAAGCCTATATACATTTAGCATTGCATTACTTTCCAAAAGCGCACAACATAAGACACATATTTCTATTCTGGACACAACAATTAATAGAAATCATTTTTTCTATGACACAAGAGCAACATCTTAAAGTTAATTATTCCTGTTGCTAATTGGACTAGCACACAAGCACAACAACCACAAATTGAAATACAAATAGCATATTAAACTTATTTAAGAAAGGCATTCGACTCCTCATGGGTGTCCTGGTTCACCAAGTACGTAATTACCTTGGAAATAGTCTACGCATAATTGCACAGCTCCATAGGTTGTCTAGATGCAAGTGGAACGGTCAAGTTTTGAGTGCCAGCAAATGTTGGCTGCAATTGTTCTGCAGCATGCAAGTCACGAGTCAGAAAATGAACAAGGTCCGAGGAAACATCATCTCTCCCAAATATAACTGCTCAGTCAGTCACTAGTTTGATTTGAAAAACACCCCTCATGTTAGTTCAAAGAAAAATATGTTTGCTTATTACTCAAATAAAAAACAGTAACCGCAGCGTGCGCACAATCACACCATGAAATCCTATCCTATCCTTTCCGTCCACAAGCATCGTCTACTGTGCTGACTAGTGAATAAGACAGCTGTTGAGAAGTCAAACACTATGGTAAACACTATGGAAGAAATCCAAATCACAATAGAACAAGAAAACACGAAAAGCGAATCCAAACAGGGAAACCATTACACACATCAATTCTTGTAACCAACTGATATTTCACATCGAAGTGATAATAGTCCAGAACAGGAATGCCATTTGATATATCATCCCCTATAGCCACAAGAAAATTCTGCTAGCACCTATTTAGAGTAGGGAAGCAAGCTAATGACAGATCTGGGAATATCCAGTGATGATACGACAAAATGACAGTTTGAAAAACAAGAAAGGACATATAATTAATGGCTTCCCTTTCTTAGTTTCTTAAGCCTACATACATTTAGCATTGCGAATACTTTCCGAAAGCGCACAACACAAGACACATATTTCTAATCTGGACAGAACAGTTAATAGAAATCATCTTTTCTAAGTTAATTATTCATGTAGCTAATTAGACTAGCACACAAGCACAACAACCATAAACTGAAATACAAATAGCATATTAAACTTACTTAAGAGAGACATTCGACTCCTCATGAGTGTCCTGGTTCACCAAGTATATACCTGCACCATAATGATGAAACAAATCAATACCAAAAACCTGAATCATCAATCATGTCACACCTGACAATACGTCATCTAACTTGACTAGACAAGTATGTAATTACCTCGGAAATAGTCTAAGCAGAATTGCACAGCTCCATAGGTTGTCTAGATGCAAGTGGAACTGTCAAGTTTTGAGTGCCAACAAACACCGTTGGCTGCAATTGTTCTGCAGCATGCAAGTCACGAGTCAGAAAATGAACAAGGTCGGCTGAAACATCATCTCTCACAAATATATTGCTCAGTCAGTCACTAGTTTGATTTGGTCACAACTAGTGAACCTGCCATAACTGGAACTGAATCTTTTAATGATGTACTCCCTCCGTAAAGAAATATAAGAGCATTTAGAATACTACAGTAGTGATCTAAACGCTCTTATATTTCTTTACAGAGGGAGTATACGCCAACCATATACCAAATCTGCACAAGATCAATGTAGTTGGCTACCATGTCATTTGTTGGACTGAAAGAACAAATACTCAGACCCTGCTGTCCTGCAGGTTAAGAAACACCCCTCAAGTTAGTTCAAAGAAAATATGTTTGCTTATTACTCAAATAAAAAACATTAAACGCAGCATGCATGCAATCACACCATGAAATCCTATCCTGTCCATCCACAAGCGTGGTCTACTGTGCTGACTAGTGAATAAGGCAGCGGCTTAGATGTCTAACACTATGGTAAACTGATCATTTGGTTAATTGAACCAGCCATATTATTTCAATATGAAGAAGCCAACTCTATTAAAATCTGGAATACCAAGACCTATATTTTTCCTTGTTCGGTTAATAGCATGCAGCAGAAGCATTGTTCAATCCTCGCCAAGTTGTTGGTTGGACTGGTGCACGAGCTAGCTAGCTAGGATAGGAAGAAAGAAAGAAAGAAAGTTCCTCCTCTAGTCTCCTCTCTAAACTGAAGAAAGAAAGTTTCGGTTTTCTTGTTTCAATTTACATGTACACAATGTGCAGTGAGAAAATTGGACGAGAGAGATGGAGAGATGCAAGAAGCCATTGATGCGCACGGAGATGAGCGTCCTCTGCTGCTTGGCGCAACAGCAGCCACCCCACCCCGAGCGGCGCCTGCGCTCCTTGACGGGATAAACACATGGAGCAGAGCAGTGGTAGCAGCGGCAGGGGCGGGTCGGAGCTGCAGGAGACCACAAGCTTTGCACTTTGACCTTAGAACAAAACAAACGGAATGGCATGGTTAAGAGAGGATGGGGAGCATTCTCCACCATAAATAAATCCATCACTTGCAAGGAATCAAACACAAGCGTTGCATCAAGCCCGTGCTTTTATTCAGCAGAAGAGACTGATGCAAGTGTCCAGCCTGGGATGACCCTAGCGATTTACCTACGGTTTCTTAACAGGCGCCGCCAAATACAGAGGACAAGAACAGAGTATGGCTGTTTCTAATGCGTGCAGACCCACGCGTGCGTACGGGAGGAAGAAGACGGGAATCAAATCGCGACCTTGACGAGCCTTCGCTGGAGAAGGGTATTATGGAAGGGAAGGGGGTCGGAGCTTGAAAAGGAGGGCGTCCTGTACCGGCGCGGATCTGGCCGCCGCCATGAAGTTCCGGCGCGAGGAGGAGGAAGGCAGGCCGGTGCTGGTTGCCATGGTGGTGTTGCCGCTGGTGATGGACGACCCACGCCGTTGCATTTCCTGCCTTAGCGATGAGACGAGATTGGGTTAGGGGAAGAGTGGGAGGAGTGATTCCACGCCTAGGGGTCGCCGCCGTCGCCGTGGGTCGCCATGGCTAGGGTTTCCAGCGCCAGGAGTGAGGGGGGATTTGTCCGCTGCCGGAGTGGATCCGCGGCCATGGAGAGAAGGCGAGCGGAGGGGTCGCCGGGGGCGGCGGGCGGCGGCCGGGGTTGGGTGACGATGGGGGCAGAGGAGGAGGTCGAAAACAGAGACAAGTTTGTGGCCTCGCTCGGGATGTTGGTTGGGTTAAAGTTTTTTCTTTTTGGTTTGATGAATGAATGATGAAAATCATGGCGCGCCGCTCCGTCTCTCGAAAATTAATTAATGTGGAGTGCCGCGGATCGCCCCCTACGCTCGTCAACCTCATCCGTTGATCCGTTTTCTTCATTCCTCATCCGACGGCGGATACCCTATGTGACACGGATCACGCTCTTTTCTCCCCGTGATTTTCTTCATGCATACATTATTACATAAATCTAAACAGAATCTATTAAATGAGTTCGGTGTAGAAATATAGCATGAATAAATGAATGAATTAAACTAAAACAAATGTTGGTGAGACGATTTCTTTTAACCGCAAGCACTATTTTCTGTTCCGCCATGTGGGACCCGCTCATCAATGGGTTCCCGTTTTCCTCCCCTCCATCGGAAATGCCAGTCGTGCATCGACTTTAGCAAATGCCACGACGACGGCGGACATCCCCCGATCCATCTAGTGTGTGTGTGTGTGCGCGCGCGCGCGCGCGTGTGTGTGTGTGCCATGTCGTGTTGTTGATTGAGTGAGCTCTTCGAGGCCCTGCACAAACCATCAGCAGGCCATGTGATCTGCGGCCCTGCTCTCGAAAGCTAGCTTCTTCGTGTTATTTTTGATTCGGTGAGCTCTTTGAGGCCCGGTGCCCCTTTTGGCTCCGGTGGTTGGCTTATGCACTCGCGTCTCTATGACCTTTTTTTTCTCTATCTTGTCCATGACTCCTAGAAAGAAAGAAACATTTTTTTCGTTGTATATGTGACATTCGATCAAACGAGTGACCCACATTCGGTTCATGGCGGATGACCCTGGCAAGATGGCTCGATCGTGGTAGCACAGCCCGCGACGACGACGGTCGGGGCCCTCCTCCCCACGTGATTCGCGGCACGATGCTGACTTGAAGTGGTTGGCCTATCTATTCTGTTGTCCCAGGTCGTTGCCGACGAAATCGAGTGCAGCAGCCTTGGTCGCGAACGTCAAGTGTAACCGCGAGATGCTTGGTATTGAGGTGTCCATGCACGGGCTGGCATGGTCCATGGAATGGAATGGAATGGAATGCAATGTGGAGATCGACCAGTGGTGTCATTTGTCCGCTCGGCAGCTACCCGGGACAAGTAGCACCGGTTGGTGCATATGAGTGGGTGGCACCGGCGACCTGGATACACCAACTGATCGATCGGCGAAGACGACAGAGAGCCGGCGGGTGGCATCGTGATCGTTGAAGTTCATTGTCGCGGCACGAGTTGGGTGGGTGGCGCGACGAGAAGTACGTCCCCGTGCGTGCCCCATGCAGGACGTTATCAAACGTCATCGTCATAACCCCTCCACAAGTCAGCGACTCGGACTTCACCGTAGAGAACCACCAGTGAAAGCCCTTCTCGCCACAACAGACGTCAAGGTCTATGCCGGCCCATGGTAAATAGAGACGGCCACACCGCGCTAGCGACCAGACAACTATGAACTGGGCAACAACGAACGTTTGTAGAGAAAAGCGCCGAGCTTGCGCTTAGAACCGAATGCATGTCTTGTGACATCGTCGCGGCCGAGACACCTTCTCTTCAGTTCCGACTCTACAAATTAAAGACGCAACGAGGCACGAGATCCCCTCAAGCGTGCTGAAATGTATATAATGTTTGGATACGGAGCATGTCACTTGTAGGATGATGAATACCGATCATCTCATCTCAGTACGCACGTCCTCTGCTGTCATCAGGCATGAATGCATGCATGCACGTCGATGCTTTGCAGCCGAGAACATGGTTTTGCCGATGCGGCCGGCGAGTCGCCGAGCAACTCGGCGCGCGGACGCGAACGGCGACCGGAAGGTGATGTTTTGTGGCTGTGGTGCGTGGCCAAGTTGGAGTGGAAGGTGGAGCTGGATGGGTGTGGACTGAATCCAAGGTGATATCTACTCGTACGTGGTTCCGGCCGTGGAGCTTGACGCCCGCCGGCGAGCTGTACAAGAGTGATCTGGCGATCGTGCATGTCTCTCCAACCACTCTCTCTCTCTCTCATTTTCCGGGTTCCAACCATTCTCCCTCTGCGTGTGTTGCATGGTCGACGACTGTCGGAAAGACTGAAACTTTTGTTTTGTCAATGTGACGGCATTCCACCGATGGACCAAACGGATGGCACGCGCGCGATGAAGGTGGGTTCGGAGGAGCGGAGCCTGTGACGACTCGATCGGCGGCGGCGGCGGCGGCGTTGTGTTTTGTTTTGTGTTTTGGACGGGCAAGAAGTACATGCATGCGGAGACTTGGAATGGATCGATTGCATTGAGAGAGACATAAGGAAAACGAATCGATTGCATGCATGGCGTCGTCGCCGTTGTTTGGTTTACTCGGACGGGGAATTTCTTTCTTTGTTTGCAACGGAAGCGATTGGATTGGATTGATTCCCTTTCCAAATCCATATAATAAGTAGATCTCCCTCTGTAAAGAAATATAAATATAAACACTATTCAAAATCGGTTTGGATGGTTGACTTGCACCAACGCTAGCCGTGGTAGCATCGTGCGTGCATGCGCAACTCACCTCACAAGCCGCTGGGGTCGAGCTTCTCCGACTCCGGCAGGGGAATCAGCGCCTCCATCCTCGGCATTGACGAGAGGAGCGAGGCGGGCGAGGATTCGTGCGTCTGGGAGGCGAAGCCGCGGAAGAGGTCGCCATGGAGGAAGCTGATCCCCCGGAAATTGCAGAGAGGACGGAAGATTGGCAAGGAGTCGGGCTCCCTGTCAAGTTCTTTCCGATCAAGTTCTTTCCGCAGCGAGGTCAGCGTAGCGGATTCCACGGTCGGCGGCAATGCCAAGGCGACGGATTTCCCGGATTCTCGCCGCGGCAGACGCAGCCAAGCGAATGCCAAGGCGGAGGCCGCTGCTGCCAGATCGCGGGATTCATCGGGCCCTCTCCGCGGCATGGTCGACGGCGACGGCGCCGCCATCAAATCGCGCGAGTCATCGGGCCCTCTCCGCCTCGGCATGGGTGACGGCGACGGCGCCATCAGATCGCCGGACTCATCGGGCCCTCTACGCGGCATGGACCCCGAGGTGCGCAACAATGGTGCTTCGATAGAAATCGAGGAGCCAGCCGGGGTGGACGGCGTAGGGGGAGGAGGAGGAGGAGGAGGCCGGTTCCCTTTGGTAGCTGTGATCGTGGTCGTCCTCGTAGGCTTGGCCGCCGGGCGGGTCCCGGCCGTGGCGCTCACCGTGCTGGTTTGCGCGCTCCAGACACTGCGATGGGATGGGACGGTGGTGCCAGCTTGGGAGGGGAGGCGTTTAGAGCTTTCCATGGCGGGCGTAGGAGGAGCCTCCCGATCCCAAGGTTGATGTAAATCAGTAGTGAGTGGCCATTAAACAGCAGAAGTGAGTGAGTGGTGGTACTATAATCCTTACATCAAGGTTGATGTAAATTAGTAGTGAGTGGCCATTAAACAGCAGGAGTGAGTGAGTGGTGGTACTATAATCCTTACATACTTGTTCTTAAGTTATTAAAAAGCTTGAGTGCATTCCATGATCCCTGATGTTCTCCTCTGGCAACGTAGTGGAATTCATCCAGTTCTTGTGCCGGGTCGTCGTTTCAGCCGTTCACTCGCACAAACGTCCGTTCACGCCGCCAATGGCCGGCCGGGCTGGTCTGCGCCATGGCCACAAGGTGTTGGGACAGAGAGGACCAACTGGTTCAGTGCAGACAGCACATGCCCTGCACCCCAACACGACGAACAGAAACTTCGGCGTCTCGCTTGGGCTACCAGTGAGAAGGAGAGCGAGACAAAGCGCAAGTCTACTGGTATGGCTTCGTTGATCCGCGCCGAACGAAACGAAACAGCTTTGGATTCTTCCGTTGGTTGTCCGTGGCCGTGGCTGGACCAGGCTACGAAAAGCCGCATGCAGCGAAAGCAGAGGCGGCAGGCACGGAGAGCAGAGCAGGCCATCGTTCGTGAATCACGAGGCTACAAACCGCATTGCTCGCTTTTCGCTAGGGCGGACGCCGCGGCATGCGGAGCGTGCCGCCACGTCTCGGCCGGGCCATTCCCCGGGACGGATGTGCGTGCCCCCTTCTCCTTCTCCCGTGGCCGAGCTCCGTCCGTCCATGGCGCAACGCCGGTGGCGGATCGCGTCTCGAATCGTTCGTTCGTTCCGGCGATAAAGGCGAGCAGCGGATTCCCGTGCTGCGCTCGATGCGATTCCTCTCTTGTTGTTTTGCGGCGCAGATTAATATATCGATCAGCAGCTTCCATTTGGACGGTCCAGCAGCTCCGATTCGTTCCTGCTCGCAGCCGGCAAGTCCACGGTGGGAGAAGTGGTCGTCGGATCATCGCGAGCGCGTCCTCCACGGCGTTGTTTTATGCCCGTGATTGGGTTGGAATTCCGCGTCCGTCCGTGTCCGTCGTCGTCACGTTGCAGAACCACTCTGGCGAATGCTAAGACTCATGTAAGTCAAGCAGTAAGTGGCGAGGCTTGTTTTGTTGGAAACTTTCAGAAGTTTCCGTGGGGGATTGATTCGCTGGTCAAAGTCTTGCCCCATTTTTTGTGCTGGTTTGATTCCAGCCGTCGGCAGCTGGTAGACCGGCTAAAAACTCGTTTTCTACAAAAGGCTGCTACCTGTTGGAGTATAGTGTCCTACTCTCTCCCGCTAGTTCGAACTTTTGGAGTAGCTGACTGGTGCGCGAATTTAATAAGGTATCCGAGTCAAGAGGTCTTCAGTTCAACATCCTGTGAACGTAGTGTTAAAAAATATATTTTGGCCTACATTGATCCCATATCTAAGGACTAAATAGCAAGGGAAGCGTTGAAATATATTGTCACCCTCTTTTCATCAGTTCGGACTGGTCAGTGAACTGGTTAGGTGCATAGAACTTACAACCAAGAGGTTCAGGGTTCAAAACCCAGTAAACGCAATAAATAATTACAGCCTAACATCTGCCCATGTCATAAACTCTAGAAGATCATACTCCCATAGTTCGGACTTTTGGAGCAACTAACTAGTGCATGAATTCATAACTATCCAAACACTAAACCACCATTAAATATGAAAAACACTTGATTTTTACGAGCTGATTTACAACATTAGCATTACTATTTCCACCCGTAAAATATGGAGCCTGATTGTATTTTGAGAGTCTATTTTAGATATGTTTTCTAGAGAAGTTACATGCTTCATTGGTTATTTATACTACGTGAAATACAAGTCTAAGCTGGACAGCTCCATGGGCCAAGTGTGGCGACCAATCGCCATGCCAACCGACGCCTTAGCTAAAGCATGAGCT
Organism: Thinopyrum obtusiflorum; assembly: GCA_036873465.1. Lineage (NCBI taxonomy): Eukaryota > Viridiplantae > Streptophyta > Magnoliopsida > Poales > Poaceae > Thinopyrum > Thinopyrum obtusiflorum. The sequence continues at coordinate 18,252 of JAAAWM010011199.1, forward strand.
TCAAAGTTTGATTACTAATAATGAAATTCATGTATAAAACTAGCATTCTCAAAGACACTTTTTTTAGAGGACTCAAAGACACTTATGAACAAGGTATCACTTTTGCATAATTCAGTGGCAGAGCTAGGGGGCCCAGCAGGGCCCCTCTCTCCCTCGCTCCCTAACACCATGGGTTTCCCGCTAAAAATCATATGACGTGATGTGTGCCCGCCCATTTAGGTCAGTTTTTTCGTCGATGGCTTTGCGCATTATCTCGTAGTTTTCTGTTGCCTTTTCCATCTTTTTTCTTTTCTTTTTTTGTCTTTTCATTTATGTTTCATTTTTGTCTTTTCATTTATGTTTCATTTTATCTTATCTTTTATATTTTCATTTTTTTTAGATTTCATGAATTTATTTCAATAAATGATAATTTATAGAAATATGTGAATTTTCGTAATACATGAATATTTTAATACACATTTTTTTAATTTCTTGAACATTTATTCAGTTAGTGCTTATTTTTTAAAAAATCTTTTTTTAAATCAGTGACCATTTATAAAAGTTATAAACCTTTCTTTTTTATGGTAATACGTTCCCAAACTCTTCAGCTATTTTAGAGCTAGTTTTTCCTCAGGAGCGAGCGCAAATTAATATCCTCGGTGTTGATTATTTTCCCAGGTTTACTAGGGACTAATTTTCTCCGTCGAGCCTGGAATTTCTATTTGGGCCGGCCCATGTGGCTATTCTACGAAAACTCTCAGTTTACGCAGAGCAAAGAATAAGAGTTCCGCACCATTTAATACAGTAGGCGTCAAATTGGATTCACTCGCTTTTGGAACAAAAGAATCCGACGAACTGGCCTACTTCGGCGTGTGTGGACTTGTTGAGCTTATGCGAGAAATTTTCTTGTACACCGCCCAAATATTAGTGAGCTCCTATTTGGCGCGGTGCGCCCTGCGAAACCAGCCAACACACATACACACACACACACACACACGCACACACACCCCGCTCCCCCACGCGCCCTTCATGGCCGATCCATGTGTGGGGCGGGAAACCCCTAGTTTTTTTTCATTTCATTTTTTATTTCTTTTTGTTTTTTCCTTTTCTATTTTTCTTCTGTAAAATAATTCGAAATTTAAATGACTGGGGACTTTTTAAATAATTGTTTTTTTAAATGTTCTTGAATTCAAAAATTATTCATGATTTTTTTAAAAATTCAGAAAATCATGAAATGTTTGCACATTCAAAAAACATTTGTGATTTTAACAACAATGTTCTCATATTCATAAAAGGTTCAGAAAATACAAAATGTTAATGATTTTGAAAAGAAATGTTAGTGTGTAAAAAACATGAATTTGGACCAATGGTTGCAACTTCAGAAATAGTTCATGAAATTTTAAAAATGTTCATAAAATTCAAAACTGTTTGTAAATGTCAAAAGTTGTTGCCAAAATTTTAGAAAAATTAATCTATTCAAAAAATGTGTGGAGCGGCATTAATTCAAAAAATGTCATGCATTTCAAAAAATGGTCGTCAAAACAAAAAAAAATGATTGTGAATTTCAAACATTGTTCCAAATTTCATTAAATGTTCAAGAGTTCCAAAAACATGAATTTGATAAATGTTCAAAATTAATAAGATGATCATGATTTTAAAAATGTTCATAATTGCAGAAAATGTTAAAGATTTCTAAAAAATGTTGAAGAACTTGAAAGATATTCGAAAAAGTAAAAAAGAAAGAAAAAATACAATAAAAGAAGAAAATCAAAATCAAAATAAAAAAATGAAATAGAAAATGAACATCTTTGGGGTCAAAGGAGATTTTAATAAAGGCAATGACACTAGAAGTTAATGTCGATGTCATCTTAAAGGCAATGTTAGCGTAGACAGAATATTGATATCGACGCGGTCCAATTCTAGGGGAGAACAACTATGGGAACTAAGGTCTAGGCGAAAAATTATATCCGAGCCGCATATTCCAAATTGCCATGCAAAATGTAGATTATATCCGTTCTTTTTCTCGCGCAAACGACTTTCGATTATATAAAAGACTAGCGGAAAGGCCAAATAAGTCATGAGGGCTTCCCTCCCTCACCTCCTGGGATTAAAGGAGATGGACAATTTCCGTAGCTAATCCTTTGACTAGCCTTTCATCCCAGTATGTGTCCGTTCGAGCCGCTTCGCTAGACTTTCCTGAACCATCCATTTGACCCCCACAGTCGTGACACCACTTTCTAAACAAAAGTTGGGTAAATATAATGCGAAACCAAGCAGTAAGAGAAATTAATCATGATAATTATGATGGCTTGCTCTGGCCGGTGACATGTCTTGGCGCCGACCCGACAGCATTCATGATTCGCTCGTTCAACTGTCCCTCGGAGAACAGTTGAGAAGTGCCATGCATGGTCGCTCCCATCCTTTCTTTCTCTTGGTCCCACAAGGCTGGACTCTGTGTCTACTATAGAGCTCTCAATTTACAAACTGTGAAGAACCGGTACCGGGTAAAGAACCCCTTCCCTCACAGATTGGTTGGGCGTGCTTTTTCGGTTCAACATTCCCTTTTCATTTTGGTACAGTTGATAGCAGTACCACTCAACTATAGAAAACTTCCTTTTCTTTATCTTTCTTCTTACTGTCCAGATCTGGGTCGTCCTCCACGCCCCCATGAGGCCCAACACCTCCTTGGCAACTGACCAACTCCTGAGCTAGAGCTCCAAGATAGCGCACCACCGCGAGGAGAGCCGAGGCGCCCGTCCCCAACCCAGTCGTGAGATCCTTTTTTTTTTCAGTAGTTGATTGGGGGTATTTCTGAAACGTACATCTACATTCACTTTGACATAGCCGTGTACTGGTTTACGCCACATGTGATCTGCTTTTTGCATGGAAATTTGGAATCTCCAGCTCGGATATAATCTATCACCTAGACCTTAGTTTTCATACTTGTTCTCTCCGAGGATTAGATCACGTCGATATTAATATGATGTCTACACTAACATTGTGTTAGGACCGAGAGTATATCGACCGAAAGGGGGTGGGGGGTGAATGGGAGATTCAAAAAATTCTTGCCCCCTCGTTGCTATGCATCTCCATGGTCAGCCTTCCATTGATTCACTCTCCCCCTCGTTGCTATGCATCTCCATGGTCAACCTTCCATTGATTCACGAGCGGCGCAGTGAAGGCGCGCCACCGCGCATCCCGCCCCCTCCCCGCCACGCGTCCACACTGCTGCTGCCTGCTCGCCACCCACTCGCCGCTATAAAAGCCACCCTCCCTCACCGCTGGCTGCACACTTGCCTCGCCCAAGCCTCTCTCTCGCCGCCGGCCCGGACGCCACCGTGGTACGTCCGGCCATGGCGTCTCGCCCCTGGTCGCGCCCGGCCAAGGCATCCTCTAGAGGAAGCATGCAAACAAGCCCCCACAATAACATAAATTTGCTGGCAAAAGACCCTAGCACGTTGCAATCAAGACCCAAAAGTTTTGATTTTGTTACAAACAAGGCCAAAATTTCGACAAGTCGGGTGAATTTTCATGAGAAATTTTGGCAGCATAACACGTTGGGAAGAAGCCAGATCACCGTGTCATTCATTCCAAAATTCATTCATGCACTCCAAGTCGGCCAATACACTGGATGAAACATTCCACATCATCACTCTACAAGTCATTTCCTCAACACAAGTCAAACACAACTAACGAGCTAACCCAGCTCCACCACAAACTAAATAAGTTCATGGATGAATCTAACAGCTTCCTCTACTAACTGTTGGCCCTTCCTTGTGTTGTCGTTCTTCTCTTTGAATGAATGCTCACAGGTATCGACGCACCGAGACGAGGCAGGCCTTTCTTCTGTTCAATACAAAAGGAGCTTAGAGCTAGCACCAATTAGCAGCAATAGCAATCCACCGAGCGTCGCTACAAGCTCCATCCATCTGTCTTCTCGCCCTTCGCAATATCAAACTTCCAAGTGACCTGGGCAAAGAGAGAGAAAGACAGCAAGAGCGAGAGGGGAAACAAGATTAACCAGTGTTCTCAACCCATATCGTGCCAAAGCAGCATAAAATTTTACAGCAGCAAAAGGAACAAATCATATGCCAAAGCAGCATAAAATTTTACAGCAGCAAAGGAACAAATCATATGCACTAGATACATTTTATAACAGGAAAAATCACAGCAGCTTAAAAAAGCCCACATATGCAATACACTAGGGCTTAGGGCGGTTTTGATGATCGTTGTGACACTTTTGAAGAAAACATGTACCATGTTGATAGTCAGACTTTTTTTTTGTTGAGAAACTTAAAATGGGCTATATCTGAATTTGGATAATACAAGAAACTTCCCATGCTCCAATAACTACAAAGTGACTATCACTGACAACATTAACCACAATAAAGTTGGAGAACCATAGTTGATTAAGTTAAAGGTATTCTTAGAATTCAAACGAAGGTTTAGTTGGAATTTTTCAAATGCATCCCAAGTTCCCAGCTAACTATGCCAGGGCAACAACACCAGAGATCCCCATCTTCTATGTTTGGTTGAGCATAGAGAAAGCAAAAGAGCATCTAAATCTACAGTGAGCATCACATGCAGTGCAACAAATGACATTGGTAACTGTTATGCGAAAGGAAGGCTTTTGGGCTACTCACCTTGCTGTTGCTGCCATGGATCTGAAGCTTGGGGGTGCGGGGCTCCAGTGGCCACCAAGAAAGATGCTCATGGCAGGGCTATCGGCACACGGTGATTGGCGGAGGCACCGATCCATCTCCGCTTCGTGTTGTTGGTGCTTGAGGAAAGCACTGTGGTCACCATCACAAGATCCGCCCGGCTGTAACCCCTGCTCTGCTCTTCATCCCACTTCTTCCTCTGGTGTGTGACACTTTTGAACTTCAACGTTTACCAGGGGCTACCATTCATTCTGAAGCTGGGCATACAAGAAAAAATATTTGAATCAAGAAAGAATCATGCATCCACCTGAGCAAACACACTTGACATAGTTATATCTATCTTTGATGGGGATATCAATTTATAGTTTGAAAAGTCGACATCCATCATCTTAATTTGAGCTTACTAAAAACTACAGTGTCAAAAGAAAAGCATGGCATGAAGCTTCTAAAGCTAGAAATAAAATGACTGAAAAATGAACCCAACAACACATGGTAGTCACTTGATGTCTTTATGTCAACAAATTCAGAATGCAAGCTCAAATGCCTGGTACACCAAGAAACATCCAAACAGAGTGTCCATACAAGTTTTGCATATAGAAATGAAGATAGGTGCTAGGATGGTTGCTTGCTCTACTGATGAGTGTCATCATTCGTGTACATCTAAAGGAAAGCAGCAAGTTCCCATGAATTATAATGTTGAATGCAAAAAACAAGAAAATCTTGTTCTCAGCACAACTCTATTGTTTCTCAGCACTAGAGGAAAGCTACAGCTACAATGAGGTCCGTCGTCTATTGCTCTCAACACTACAATCCCTCGTTACAGATAACAGCAAACTGCTCACTCACATACCAAGTTTGCATGCAGCAAATAGAGAAACAGGAAGCTAACAACACAACTCAGTCTCAACAGCAATGTCTATCCAACAAAGGTAACAATGTCTATCCAATAGCAATCTTAGAACAACAACGATGACCGGCTACATGAGGCATAAAATGAAATAGCAATCTCAGGTAACAATAACGGTCATTCAGTAGCAAAATAACCTCCTTGGCTAGTAGGTGACCACCAGGAAACACACATGCAATGCCAAATATTATGTGAATTGGAACCATAGTTCAACCTAGGCATATAGAAATTCATCACACAGGAAGGACCTCATATAGTTCAACCTAGGCAAATTACAGAAATTCATCATGCTACTCCAAACTGGACAGGGTAAATCAAAGGGCTGCAAGCAAGCAAGGAAGAAAGGGCCGTTGTCTTCTTACTGTCGTCGTTGAACTCGATGTTGTAGTTCCCCGTGGCGGTGTAGACGAAAGCTAGCTGAACCTACACGCCGCCGTTTTGGGCTCCAAGTTGGTCACCGCCTCCTCACCGCTGCAGTCGGGTGGGTGTGGCCTTGTCGTAAGCCCTGGCCATATCACACAGCAGAAAACAGGAAACCATCATCAAACAGAAGATAAAATCATCCATGGCACAAAAACAGAATGAGCATGTATATATCAACAAACCGAATCAACTAGTGCATACCACCAATGAGGTTTTGCAGCTAATTAACATTAGCATGTATCACTCGGTTCTTTTCTTTTTAATGGAGAGAATATTCAAGTAGAAACCAAATTCAAACATGCAATCGTCTATCTCTGAAACCAAACAAATTGCTCTGTTTGTTTTCCTTCCTATGTTTCCATCCAACACATTCAAATTATATTACTACTAGTTCAAGCAAGTACAAAGGCCAAGCATCCATCCATCCATCCCTGAGCTTGAGCAGCACAGACAAATGGAAAGCCCAAATCAAAAATTGCCTAGCTACTACTACATTTATAATTCACGTGCCCAAGCCAAACCAGACGTGATCTTGATAGGGGAAAATAAAGGGCTGCAAGCAAGCAAGGGAGGGAGGGAGGAAGGGCCATCGTCTTCTTACCACTGCCGTTCAACGCGATGTTGTAGTCGCCGACATGGTGGTGCAGGGGCACGAGCTTGCCGAGCCATGGTCGTTGTTGCGCTCGATCCGTCCGCGCTATGGGCAGCCAACAGAGAAGGGGACGGCTTTATTCTTCTTCTGCTCTGAGTTAACACTAGCACCGATTTTATCCATCAGCTTGCCAAGCCAGACACCTGAACCGTTGCAGTAACGCGACAGCTACGAGGCATTCCTGCATAGAACAGCAAGAATGGTCGAGCCAATTAATGCAAGAGTGGATCAACGAAAGCACAATTGATTAAGTGAAGAAAATGGCAACAACAGACACAAGCATGGGTTAACTCGTATATTTCGAGTATTGTTTTGCAGCTCAGATTAAGTAGTACATGAACACACCCAGGCTCTCAATGTTTTTGCCAATCTAAACAAACATGCAATGTTCATAGACTTATCTAGACAGAGGCATCAATCAATGATAAAATTGAGATACACAAACATCATCATAAACTTTCAACCCTTCCCAACTAATAAAGTTGTAGTTATCGTGGCACACGACACCATCCATCTCTTTATATTACCGGTAAACACACACCAACGACAAGGCGATCAGACTTTACACTGTGAGCCACTCTCTTTCAAGCATGGAATTGATCCATCATAAAGCATGCATGTGTACTGACATATCCCCATAGGTCATCATATACCAGCGAAATAAAACTAACTCTAGACAGACAAAAAGGCAGTAAAACTTCTCTGTGCAAAAACAGAGGAGCCAATAATATCATCAGGTTCTACATATAACAACAAATTCACTTTCTGCATTAATGAATTGCAGATTTTAAGCCACCAACATTTTCAGGTTCAAATAAATATTTTGTCAATCGACTAGCTAGTTCAGAGACGAGAAGTTGGTTGTTAGAGAACCAGTCTAAAATGAACATAATGTACTTCAGCAAAAAAGACTACCAGAATCTATAGCCAAGAGAGCGGTCAATATCATCTGACATCGACATTCTTGATTTTAAACCATCAAATATATACATGCTAGCAGCCAGCAACAAGCAATATACATAGCACGCTGAATTATCCATTTCCCTTTAATACATATACATGGCACACTGAAAGAATATACACCGTAGCAGCAATGAAATTAAACACAAACTGCCAATAGTACTAGTTTCGACTTGTTTGGATCATCACAAACCAACTAGTACAGCTGTTAGAACATGAAAGTAGCAGCAATGCATGCACCTTCCAGGTTCACAATGCACTTTTTTCCAGGTTTGCAACAAAAGAATGAATGAAAGAAAGAAAACAACATTCTAAGCCTCACTAACTTGAAGGCATAATATTCCCAGTCAGCCATTTTGAATTAATTCCCACCAAGCACAAGATAATTTTGGTGGCTGGAAGAGCAACACCACTACATACATCATGACGACTACAATCCCCCATGGCTCGATGGACGCATCATCTAAGGGCAGAGAGAGAGAACGGGTGCTCACCGCAACCCATGTAGCCGTCGTCTTGGGCTCCAAGTTGGTCACCGCCTCCTCGCCGCTGCAGTCGAGTGGGTATGGCCTTGTCGTAAGCCCTGACCATATATTCAATCATACGGCAGAGGGCAGGAAACCATCATCAAAAAGGAGATAAAATCATACATGGCACAAAAACAGAATGAGCATGTATATATCGACAAACCGAATCAACTAGAGCACGCATCGATGAGGTTTTGCAGCTAATTAACATTAGCATGTATGACTCAGTTCAATTTCTTTTTAATGGAGAGAATATTCAAGTTGAAGCCGAATTCAAGATGCAAGCGTCTATCTCTGAAACCAAAAAAAAATTGCTCTATTTTTTTTTTGATGTTTCCATCTAGCACATTTAGATTATATTACTACTAGTTCGAGCAAGTACAGAGGCCAAGCATCCATCCATCCCTGAGCTTGAGCGGCTAAGAGAAAAGGAAAGCCGAAATCAACAATTGCCTAGCTAAACCAAATCAATCCAAAACCAAATGTGAACTTGATAGGAGAAATTAAAGGGCTGCAAGCAAGGGAGGGAGGAATGGTCATCGTCTTCTTACCACCGCCGTTAAACTCAGTGTTGTAGTCACCGATGTGGTGGTGCAGGGGCGCGCGCTCGCCGAAGACGGCCATCAAGTCAGGTCAGGTCCCTCCCTGGGTGCGCACAGGAGAAAGATTCATCAATCACCAAGTAATAATAAGGTAACAAGAGAATGATGATCAAACCAAGAACCAACTAATCAATAGGATGCGACTATGCTGCTACAAGAGGAGCATTGTTTCATTGCTATAGGACGACAACAAATTATTCAATTGTCAGGGACTGGATAAATAATGCACATGCTTTTAAATTCAGTGCAAGCATCAAATCAATGCAGACAATATGACCATGCTGTTCTAAAACATCCGCAAATATTAAGCCTATTGCGCTTTAACGAGTAAAACTAGTACAGGTTTGAGCTATCAAGAAACAGTTCAATCCTATCCTATATATAGCCAATTCTGTGACATTGCAATCCTACAGCAAGGATAGTTCAAATGATTTATCAAATATAATGGCATTTAAATCTTGCTCCTCTACTAATGGAAGCAATTTTAAACCCAACTCATGGCTGAATTTTAAGTCTGAAAGCTGCAAAAAGGACTAGAAGGTTGGAGAAAAAACATATGCAACCATGGCAGCAAGGCCATGACCCTCACATCCATAGCTAGCTATACAGCATGGCAATGAGCGAACCGAAACAAACAGAGGGGGAGAGAGACAAGTCACCATGGTTGATGGTGGTTATGTTGACCTTCAACCCCCGCAGCAGCAGATTCTTCTTGGCCGACCATCTTCACACAATTAGTAAGACCAATAGCCAGCACTAGTATACATACTAGCACATCTGCTACAGGAAAAAAAATTGGTTGGTTGTAAGTAACTTGCATGTTACAGTATATTTGATAGTAAACTTGAAGCAATCGTCGTCCGGAAAAATGCAAATAATCCAGATGAGGGAATTAGCAGTGCAAATCACAATAAACATATCACTCATATGTGCTCCTACTACTTCATCTCTCAAAACTTGAGAATGCTATTGACACACACATATGAAGCAATCATCATTGACAAGTAACAAATTAAGCAAGCTCAGGTTTCTTTGTTCCTGAGAAAACTGCTCCCAAGAGAGAAGAATATGCACTGACCGCACCTAAAAGAGGTATAAATGAACAGACATATATGTACTGCTTGCTACATGAGCGTCATTTCTATATTTTGCTTCATTCTTTCAATCACAGCACAACACATATAGGAAAACAGAATCCAAAACACGGAATCCACTACACAACCAACATCAATTCTTATAACCAATTGCTATTTCACAGAAAGTGATAATAGTCTAGAACTGAATAAAATGTATGTCATTTTGTGTAAAGTCCAGGAATACCATCAATCTATCATCCCGTATAGCAACTAGAAAAATTTGCTAGTACGAGAGAGACACTCATTTAGAGCAGGGAAGCAAGGTAATGACAGTGCATCGACCTTGTGCAGGGCGTCGTCATGGTCGAGGTGGTTGGACTCGACGGTGCCGTCCTCATCAGTTTGGGCATGGGGTCCCGGTCGTCGATGGAGTGTGCCTGCTGCTGCTCCAAATCAAACAAACAAAATAGTTTAGTGCACCAAGAATGGTTGGCTGCATGTAACTTGCGAGTTAACTTGAAGCAATCGGCATTGCAGGAAACAAAAGCAAATAATCTAGGTGAGGTAATTAACAGTGCAGATCACAATAGCCACATCTATCACATGTGCTTCTACTGCTTCACTTGTCAAAACTTCAGATTATTATTCACACACACACACACACACCATGGTTTTAAATAGCCGGCTATAGCAGCTATAGCCCGCTATATAGCCTTTTCAGCAGGGTGACGCTAAATGATCGCCTTCACAAATAGCCCGATATAGCCCGCTGTAGCTGGTTTGGAGGCCCGCCGCTATTTTTCCATAGCCCGCTATTTAAAACATTACACACACACACACAGGCATATGCCTGCCATTGACGAGTACTCCCTCCGTCCCAAAATAAGTGTCTCAAGCTTAGTACAACTTTGTACTAGATTTAGTACAAAGTTGAGACACTTATTTTGGGACGGAGGGAGTAACAAATTAAGAAAATGGAGGCTTCTTTGTTCCTCTAGGAACACAAGACAAGACAAAGATATGCTATAACTACACTGAGCACAAGCCACATTGGTAAGTACTAGTGTACTACTACCATGAAGAAGAAAAGTCTGACACTATCTCTCAAAGGCACACCACATTTCATATTTTTGAATTATTTATACTTGGTAGAAAAAAGCATGGACTCAAACCAAAGCACCTGATGTACAAATGCACCTCATTATTTTTATTATGAAACCCACACTACTACAAGATAAAAAACAGTACTCCCTCTGATCCATATTAATTGACTTTGTACTAAATCAGCGTCAATTAATATGGACCCTAGGGAGTAGCATAATATTGATCACATAGCTACTGCACCAGTGAAAAAACCGCTTAGTTATGCAACAAAAATAACTGAAGTAGCATGGCATTAATGCACCATATTTCAGAATTCAACATAGACTACTGGCAAAAGAGAAAAAAACCGGTTTAGGGAACCTTCTCGAAGTGGGCCGGCCCGTCGAGCCTAGCTGCTCCCGCGCTTCAGCGAAGCCGCGTCTCCTGGACGCACGCGCGCGTCAAATACGGATAGCCCATGATTTTGAAGTTCTATTTTTAGACAATAATTGTAACGTATTTTTTAGACAATAATTGTAACGTATTTTTAGACACTTAGCTTGAGCCAAGTGTGGTGACCAATCGACATAACCGACGCCCTAGCTAAAGCATGAGCTTCAAAGTTTGATTACTAGTAATGAAATGCATGGACAAAGGACTCGACCCCCACCCCCGCGTCGCCCGCGTCTGGCGACACGGGGGGAAACCCTCACCGCCAGGAGCGCCCCTTCTACTCACGCCACGCCCGTATCGCCGCCGCCGGAGGGCCGGCTGGCGAAGCCGCGCCGCGCCCGGGGATGGCAGTGGCGGGGCGATTCCGTTCCTGCCTTGCCCCGCCCCTGCATCGCGCCGCCCCTCCGCCACCGGCTCCCTGCAACGCCGCCGCCCGAGGGCTGGCCGTGCGGCCGCGTCTCGCCTGAAGATGGCTGCGGTGGAGGCCCCCCTCCCCCCCGGCGGCGCTCGCGCTGGAGGCCGTCCCTCCCCACGGCCCCAGATCGGATCTGGCGCGCCGCGGCCTCTCCCCCCGTCCAACTGCTGCACACATCCGCTGGTCCTTCTCGGCGGCGTGGTCATGTTCGTGCTGATCCTCCCCCTGTCCACGTCTTGCCCCCCGTGGTGCAGCCCCTCTTCTTGCTGCTGTCCGTCGGGGCTCGGTCCTGCCTAGGTGCAGGCCACCCTTCGTCGCCGACGGTGTCTCCTCCGAGCTACGATGACGACCTCTGCGTGTGTGGTGACGGTGATCCTCTGGTAGGTTGTTAGAAGCTCTGCGGTGGATTTCCTCGACACCGCTCCGGTCCCGGCCTCCATGGACCTGCGTTCTCCAGTGTTCTTGGTCCGCCAGCGTCTTCTACCGGCGTGGTTTCGGCCCCGGTGCACCGGCAGCTGCGCCTCTTCCAGCTTCGGCTCGCTGGCGTTCTGGTGGCTCCGCCTCCGGTGGTACGGATCTGCGTTCCCTTCCGGCTCCGGATTGCCGGAGGCGCCGGCCGCCATCCTTCCATCCGTATTGGCTTCCTACCCCGCTTCCTCTCTGACCCCGTCCACCTACACGCCATGTCGGTTTCAAAGCTCGCGTTTTTCGTCGACGACATGTGCAGCCCCACCCCCATCTGAGGTAGCGGTCGACAAGCAGGTCGTCTCCGGCATCTTTGGATCCTGATCTGGCGGCTTTGGGATTGCTCGGACTAGGCCAGGCGAAATCCATGCTCGGCTTGCCGATGCTGGCAGCGGCGACACCCGCGGGTGTCGTTTCCCTTCCTGGAGGCGTTGCCATGGCCTTTGTCCGTGCACCCCTTCGAGTATCAGGGGAAACCCTAGGTCTGGTTCTCCGGATCGGATGGCGACGGCGTCACGACATCGTCCCCTTCTTGAAGGCGCTATCTTGCTAGCTCGTGGTGTCCCAGTGTTGGAATTGAAGATGTTCGACGTCCTGCTGATTTGGTCTGCTCCTCTAGTTTTAGGTTTAGTGGGTTTAGTTGTGTCCTTCACCCTGCTCGGGCTAAGCACCCGTCTCTCTCTGCTCCGGACACCATGTTTATGCCTTCTTGCGTTCATGGCATGTGTTGTACCCTTTATTGTACTCTTTCTTCTTCCTTCTATCAATGAAATGATACGCAAGCATTGCGTATTCGCGAAAAAAAAAGTAATGAAATGCATGGAGAAAACTAGCATTCTCAAAGACACTTTTGAACAAGGTATCACTTTCGCATAATTCAGTGACGGAGCAAGGGGGCCAGCCGGGGCCCTCTCTCTCTCTCGCTCACTAACACCATGGGTTTGCTGCTAAAAGTCATATGACCTGACGTGGGCCTGCCTATTTAGGACAATTTTTTCGTTGATGGTTTTGTGCATTCTCGTCGTTTTCTATTGCCTTTTCCATCATTTTTCTTTTTCTTTTTTCTTTTTTCATTTATATATCATGTTATCTTATCTTTTATCTTTTCATTCCCTTTTTTCCTAAAATTCATGAATTTATTTCAATAAATGATAATTTATAGAAATATGTGAATTTTTTAAATACATGAATATCTTTGAATATACACTTTAAAAAAAATCTTGAATATTTATTCAGTTAGTTCTTAATTTCAAATAATCTTTTATTTTATTTAAACCGGTTACCATTTCTAAAAGTCATAAACCTTTCTTTTTGTGGTAATACGTTCCCAAAATCTCCAGTTATTTTAGAGCTAGTTTTTCCTTAGGAGTGGGCGCAAATATATATTCTCGTGTTGATAATTTTTGCCGATTTACTAGGGACTACTTTTTCTCCGTCGAGCGTGGAAGTTCTATTTGGGCCGGCCCAGGCGGTTGTTCCACGGGAACTCTTTCTTTACTCAGAGCAAAGAATAAGAGTTCCTCACCATTGTGTCAAATAGGATTCATTCGCTTTCGAGACAAAAGAATCGGCCCAACTGGCCCGCTTCGGCTTGTGTGGACTTGTTGAGCTTATGGGCAGATTTTCTTGTAGGACGCACGATGCCGTTTCGCTCCGCACGCTGAACCAATTATGCCGCGCACACATTTTTTGCGCCTTCGCTGGAGCGCCCGGAACGGCTGCGCGCGCAAAAATAATCAATTTTCCAGTGCGGCGCTAATATCGCGCGCCTTTTGGAGATGCTCTAATGTACGCTCACTGTGTAGACTAGTAGGCAATCCATAGGAAATCAAGCACCCCTTCGGCGACTTGGGCATGCGCATTGAAGACAATTTTTATCTTCGCTGGTTTTGCGTGTTGTTTCCTCAATTTATTATGCTTTTTCCCATTATTTTTCCTTTTTTTGTTTTCCTTTTTATTTGAAAGTTTTGTTTATCTTTTTTTTTCTTTCTAATCTATGTTTCATTACAAAAACAACAGCCCGGCCGATCTTTCGGGCTTTTTTCCGGGTAGGGCCTGCACTTGAGAAAAGGGTTATTTTTCGGCTAGACCTTGTCGGCGATCTCCAAACCTTCGACAGATCTCTTCGCGAACCACAATGACTCTTGGTTGCTGAAGATCTAGCTCAGTGAAGACAATGACTCTTCAACACTCGAGCCGACACCTAACCGTCTAGAGAGTGCGCAGCTCTCAAGAGTAATAGGTACAAGAACTCTTAACTCAGAACTACTGTGATGCTCAACCACTGTCTTAGTTTTGGGCTCTTGATTTTTCTCTCGGTGGATCTTAAACTCAAATCACTCGGAGAGGGGATGCTCAATCAATCTTCTCAGAAATCTTAAGCGGAGCAGCCAATGGGTAACGTTGGAGCGGGGTAGCTATTTATAGCCGCAGCCTTCTCTGGTGAAAAATGTCCAAATTGGACATGTGGAGCAGCCAATGGTCGAACGACACGAGTCCAACGGTCGGAAATTTGAGCAGAACAGTAACATTCCTTGCAGACAAGTAATGCTAACTCCTCAGTTCGAAAGATATCTCCTGCAGCACGAAGAACAACGTCTATTACTGGCAGGTAATCATTCGAAACATAAAGAGATTTCTCTCAGTCTCGCATAGGTTTTTGGGCTAAGCGTCACAGCGGATCTAAGCTTCGAGAACCTGTTCATAATTTAACAAAACAAAAACAAAAAATGGAGAAGAAAAAAAAATCAAACAAAAAATGGAGAAGAAAAAATAAAACCAAACAAAAAAGAAAGGAAAACGAAGAAAACCCTGTCAAAAACCAAAAAGAAAAACAAAATAAAACCATGAAAACTTATGGAAAAACCGGCTTATTACATGCCTAGTAAAAAAAACTGGATCCCGAGAAAAGATGGACCGAAATCGGCCATTTTTAAGAGACGATCAAGACTTAGGTGGGTAAACCACCTTATGACACCGGGCACTAATACATGGGATGTATAGCTTTAAGCAGATCTTCCAACCTTTTGACACGGATGTAATATGTAACATCAAACTGCCTACTTCGGATGCCCTGAACTGTGTGGCATGGCACTTTGAAAAAGATCGGGAAATTTAAGGTCGGTAGCGCCTACAAGCTAGCAGCAAACATCAAGGGTGGTGATCTCCAGGTGGCTTCAGATCGGACCTTATGGGATTCTATCTGGAAGGTTGAGGTGTCCGAAAAGATAAGAATCTTCGGATGAATAGTCGCTACAAAGTCTCCTGCTACAAACCACGTTACGTATGTGGTAAGCAATCCAAACCATCACAAAAAGTCTCCTGCTACAAAGCAAAACAAATGCAAAGGAACAATTGTTACGGATGATGTTTGCGAAGTGTGCGGCAACACTGTCGAGGATGAAGATCACGCTGTCATTGAGTGCACAAGGAGTAGAGCACTTCGTAGGTTATGAGGGAGGTTTGGAGCTTTCTAGAGGAGAGCAAATTCAGGAACACAGGTTGGTTACAAATTTCACAAGAGCAGTACTCCCTCCTACCCATAATAAGTGTCGTGGTTTTAGTTCAACTTAAATAAAACCACGACACGTATTATGATGGATCGGAGAGAGTAGTATTTTTTTTTTCTGAATATGTTAGGCGGGAATTGAAGCTATCAACATAACATCACTCTAATGAACTTTTAACGTCCTCTACACGCTGCTGAAGTAATGATAGATATATATACAAGGTCAAGTCATCGGGTGCAATTATGTTGCCGTGGAAGTCATGCACCCACAAGAAGCCGATTCGTCAATATTTCTAGAACTCTTCTGCAGATACGTATTGTTTTCCCCGGCAAATACCAGACGGCCGCATTTAGAAAATATACTACAGAGGAATCAAACTTGATACAAATGGTAAAAAAAAAAAAAAACTGAACTGATTGTATATGGTGGAAATCATCCATACACGCCCAAAATTTCGCACCGGAGTACTACTATTTACGTCCACAGTGGCTTGTCAAACTTAATTAGTAACGTGGAAGATTCATGCGAACCAACCTGTGGTTGGATGGTTAGAGTGACTGTGGTATCCCCAGCCCACTAGGGTTCAAATCCTGGTGCTCGCATTTATTCCTGGATTTATTTCAGGATTTCCGGCGATGCGCATTCAGTGGGAGGAGACGTTCCCGTCGACGACGAGGTGCCTACGGTGACTTCGTAAATTTCAAGATGATATGCCGGCTCAGTCTTTCGGAGGTGCTCATAGGGGTTGGGTGTGCGTGTGTGCGTTCATAGGGGTGAGTGTATGCGCGTGTATATAAGCGCTTGCGTTTGTACTGTGTTCAAAAAAAAGGTGGAAGATTCATGGAAATTTTGTGTGTGAAAACGTCAAATTTTCACGTTACCGAGCAATGTAAAACAACTATAAATACCCACCTCAGACCAAACTCTACTAGCAGCCGCTTCCCGTGTCGTGCTGCACATGCTTCCTGTGTATCTCCTCGTTGCCGGCACCCACGCGGCCACGTTTACCATCACCAACAAGTGCCAGTTCACGGTGTGGGCGGCGGCCGTGTGCCGTCGGGCGGTGGCAAGCAGCTGGACCCGGGGGCGCAGCCATGGAGCATCGAAGTGCCGGCGGGCACGACGGGCGGGCGCGTGTGGGCGCGCACGGGGTGCAACTTCGACGGGAGCGGCAACGGGCAGTGCCAGACGGGGGACTGCGGCGGCGTGCTGCAGTGCACGGGGTACGGGCAGGCGCCCAACACGCTGGCCGAGTTCGGGCTCAACGGCTTCAACAACCTCGACTTCTTCGACATCTCCGTCATCGACGGCTTCAACGTGCCCATGGACTTCCTGCCGGCCGACGGCACGGCCAGGTGCGCCAAGGGCGGGCCGCGGTGCGACGCGGACATCACGTCGCAATGCCCGTCCGAGCTTCGGGCACCCGGCGGGTGCAACAACGCGTGCACGGTGTTCAAGAAGGACGAGTACTGCTGCACTGGCACGGCGGCGGACAACTGCGGGCCGACCGACTGCTCCAAGTTCTTCAAGGGGCAGTGCCCGGACGCGGACAGCTACCCCAAGGATGACCCCTCCAGCACCTTCACTTGCCCCGGCGGCACCAACTACCAGGTCGTCTTCTGCCCATGATCACGACCAACCTTATATATCTGGACCGAGACTTGGTTAAGTCTTAGTTGACTTAAATTTAGCAATCCCGTATCATACATGTACTGAGAAATAATAAGTTACCATATGTGTAATGTTACTTGGCGATACGACATGTGAACATTGATCATGACATTCACATGCACGATCCTATTGTAAAAGCCAGGGAATAGGTGAGCTGTGCAAGAATAAACTGCTCTTGGAGCGAGACACACATGATAATAATGTTATTTTAGCAATACCATGGACTATAAAAATTGAGTTGGAAAGAGAGAAACAAAAATGAAAAGGTTTATCTTCTCTTAGCTAAGATGATTTATTAATAATAAAGATATAATATTTTCTTTATTGTATGATATTTCCTCTCTTACTGACATGTTTTCTAGTTAATTTCATTACCCGGTAAATTTAGTACTATGTTACTAAAGATAATATACGTTATCTCTCTAAATGAGGTGGGATATACTTTATCTCCCTTTGTTCCTAAATATAAAGTGTATTAATTTTTCTAAAAGTCAACCTATGTCTATGTTTGACCAAGTTTAGCAAAATATATAAAAACATACAATACTAAATAAGTAAAATAAGAAAATATATTTCATGATGAAGCTAGTGTAATGATTTGCTATTGTAGAAATTGATATTTTTGTCTATAAAATTTGTCAAAGTTGAAAAAGTTTGATTTTTTTTAAATAATACACCTTACATTTAGGAACGGAGTAAAAGAGAGTGAACGTAAGCAGTCCTACAAATCAAGAACAAGATGACCCCTGTGATTGACGCTCCCGCCGCCGAGGCGATCGTCGGCCGGGGCTACCACCGCCATCTCGGCGGCAACAACCAGTCCCCAACACACACGCGCACACACAGTACGAGGCGCCCCCGTGGCGGTTGGCCTCCGTGATTCCTGGATCAAGGTAAGGAGGAATAATGTGCGTTCGTAAAAAAATGCATCGGGTAATGGTGAGAATCCGAGGTATGATGGAAGGATTCAAGTATGCCATACAACTCAAGGACTAGATCGCATCAAAAAGAGGGTGGATCAGGTCAAGAGGCAGCGGGATCTTAACCAGAAGGAAGGATTTTAACCTATTGATCTTCCGGTCCCCAAAGAGGATCAAATTGCGGTAGTAACAGGGTCTGACTCAGCTGGGAGTGAGAGAACGAGCAGAATCCTTCCGAGGGTGTTTGTAACGCGAGTAGGGATCAATAGCAAACTGTTGATGGTGTGCACCATTGCAGTCTAGTGCGTGCTCTGAACATGGTACATGAAGGGATTTGATGGGAGAAGGAAGACACCAGCAGAGACCTTTCGAAGCCTTTCAAGGTGCAAGTAGGGGCCAGCAGGGAATAGTAGGCAGCGAGCAACAGTTTGATTTCCATGTCTGTTTACCAATTTGGTAGAGGCAACGTATATGAAAAATCTACATAATTTTGCTAATGATGTGAACGAGAATAAAAATGACAGGCGGAGTCAAAGGAAAAAAGGTTTGGCTGCACAAAACTCAACCAGGCGGGCGATCCGCCTGACAGAGGAAAGTAAGTCAGAGCAAGGGCGCAGGGTTCAAAAATAGCGAGATAATGCCTGGAACAAGCCTAATAAGTTGGAATTGTAGAGGAATTGGGCACTTTGGGACAGCTCAAGAGTTGGTGTGCCTTGTGCATACATATAAGCCCAAGTTAATTTTTTCCGTCAAAAACGTGGCAAAGCAATAAGTTGGTTAGTAACCCGAGATGATGGCTAGGTCTAAAACATTGTATCATCCAGGCTGGTTATAATTCCATTTTCGAATCTTGCTAGTGAAACTTTGATGTAAAGCATGGTTTTGGTTTCAAAAAAAAAAAAAATAGTGATAAAAAAAGAGTTTGAAAAGAAACTTAGGGGCTCAGGTATTTGAAGAGCACTCGCATTCCGTAAAACTGAATCTGATTGTCTTGATGGTTCCGATGGATAGAGTTGTTTAAATGAATGAATATTTGAGGTGATCGAGGTTATGCCAAAGTTTGTCTGCAATTCAAAATCATGACCCTTCAACTTCTTGCTGGTTCCATATCTCGTCACTATATGTGTCGTTTCTCACGTAAATGTGACTCCGTTGAGCTTGTGTTGAAAATGATCAACCTTCTCTTGATTGGTGTGTATGAGGTAAATGCGAACACTGATCACTGCATGACGGTGTAATACAGCAGGGGTGTATCCTTCAGCGAGAGTTTCTATGTTCTCTCGCTTAATGCGAGAAATAGTCGGCGCGCTAGTACTCCCGCCCACCCATGCCCAGCGTTCCCGCCCACCCCTAAAAAAGACATGCCTGGGTTTTCCATGTTTGCTCGCGACACTCTTGCCCTGTAGTGCGAGTGCGGAAGCAAAGAAAAATTCCAAGCTTTGTACTGTGCTAACATGTAGAAAGCGTGTAGAGCTTGAAACAAAACAAAAGAACACGTAGAAATTCAATCGCGTGTGTGGAAGCACTCGCCCGTGGATACTCCGTATCATTATTTGGTCAAACAAGGACAGCTCCTACACTAGCGGTGTCTTCTGGCTCGTGTGACCATTTTTTTCCACGCCAATTGAATGGCATTGAGTATTGGATGGAGATTGATCCAGTACGTGTCGCACGCTTTATCTACACAATTGGGCTTTATTACCCTCGTCGATCGAATACATCCATTTCCGGCTTACATGTGCATACGAATGTATGCGTCCAATTGCACTTATTTTGATATATAAGATCGGACAGACATAGACTTATTCTTGTCTGTGTGCTCGAGGCCCCTTCCATGGCCGCTCATGGGCAGAAGATGACCTGGTAGTTGGTGCCGCCGGGGCAGGTGAAGATGCTGGTGGCGTCGTCCTTAGGGTAGCTGTAGGCGTCGGAGCACTGCCCCTTGAAGAACCTCGAGTAGTCGGTCGGCCCGCAGTTGTTCGCCGCCGACCCGGTGCAGCAGTACCTGTCCTCCTTGAACACCGTGCACGCGTTGTTGCACCCTCCGGCGGCCCGCAGCTCGTTGGGGCACTGCGGCGTGATCACCCTCGGACACCGCGGCCCGCCCTTGGGGCACCCGGAGGTGCCGGGTGCTGGCACGAACGACATGGGCACGTTGAACCCGTCGATGAGGGAGATGTCGAAGAAGTCCTGGCCCATGTACTTGTTGAGGCCGAACTCCGCCAGCGTGTTGGGTGCCTGCCCGTACTGCGTGCACTGCAGCTTCCCGCCGCAGCCCCCCGTCTGGCACTGCCCGTTGCCCGCGCCGTCGAAGCTGCACCCCGTGCGCGCCCACACGCGACCGCTCGTCGTGCCCGCCGGCACATCGATGTTCCACGTCTGCCCCGCGTCCAGCTTCCTGCCCCCGCCGGCCGGCACCGCCGCCGCCCACACCGTGTACTGGCACTTGTTGATCACCGTGAAGGTCGCCGCCTCCGCGCCGGCGACGACCACAAGGAGGAGCACGGGGAGGAGGACTGATGAAGTGGCCATCGTGTTCTCTCCTCTCCCTTGTAGTAGTAGAGCTGAAGTGTTCTTGTGGTGAGGACACATAATGGAGTTCGATCGGGTCGATATTTATAGGGCCGGGAAGGGTTGAATTCAACTTTTTACAGCTTCTCGACGTGGTTGCTTTGGCAGCTCACGGGCAAGCGGTTAGGCCACAACACACAAGAGACCACGCCGCTGAGACTCAGGCCACAACCGGACTACGCGTGCTTGCAGAATTTGGGGGAAGTACAGCACGATCCGATGGAGACATAGCTTGTTCACAAGTGGGTTAGTCTCTGTGTGTGTGGAATTCTTTCCCGTCCCATGGAATTCCGTGGCCCTTTTTTTTTGTTTTGTCGGCAGACACAGTACACGCAGACGCGCACATACACGCACTGACACACATAATCACTACTATGAATGCACGCACACATATCCTATCCATATGAGCATATCCGATAGACTGAACACGCAGATTGTGAGATTGACCAAATTGACGCAAACGCTTCGTAGTTGACGGGCATATGCCACATCGATGAACGGATATTTATTTTGTTATACACATATTTCCCCGGTTTGCATCTATTTTGCTTCTTCCTATATGTTTCACCGACACATATTTCCCCTGGTGAAACATATAGGAGATAAAGCAAATGGTTGCGCATGCGTTGAATATTTTTTATTGCATGGTGCAGAATGTTGTTTCAAATTCATGTTTTTAAATACTTTTTGAATACATGTTAAGCCAGATACACATTGAAACATTTTTTAGCATGATATAAAACAATTTAAACAAGGCGAGCATTTTTCAATGTTGTATAAATATTTTTCAAATGTTATGAACATATTTATTGAAACGCATGAATTTATTTTAAATGCAAAATACATGTTTTTAATGGTATGAAACATTTTTTAATTGCACAAATGTTTTTATCTTATAAATAAAAATAATAATTGGCATGAAGATTTTTTTAAAGCATGAAAATTATTTTGATGTACTTTTCTTCAATGTCATTAACATTTTCTAAATTAGCGCACTGCTTAAAGACTTTTGAAAAATGACAGGAACATATTTTCAAAACACGTGCACATTTTCTGAATTCCATTAAATTTTTTGAAAAAATGCGCTAAATGTTTTTCACATTGCGTAAACTTTTTAAGTACAAATAAGGATTTTACAAAATAAAAAATAAAAGATCAACGCTCTGCTTCGTTTCTTGGGCCGGTCCCTTTAGGAGCGCTGTGGGCGACGCTGTGCTCGGGGTGGCTCTAAGCGATACATAACTGTGTCCCTTTGCAAATGGCACCAGTTCTAGGTTCTTCTACTCTAGCGTAGGGCTCAAGCTCAAACGCACCGTGAAGAGATGATTACAAACCAAAACAAGAAGCGAGCAAGCAGGCCAGCAGATCGACAGGCATTGGTGCATTTCCCTGAGCACATGTTGGCTTGGCACCAACGACTCGACGAATCTCAAGAAGCTTGGTAGAAGAACACACACGAGTACGTATTGAGTACACCGCTCATCACAGTAAACATCATGACTCCCCCCAATATCCCGTCATCCGGCAGCCAACCCAGGCAGCCAGGGCACGCATCCGCAAACGGCCCCGGCCGCAGACCCGACGGCACATGACATGCATTCATGCATTCATGCGTCCCTTACATAGGTACGTTCGCGCATGCATGGCGTGTACCTTACGTAGGTACATTTGAAAAATATTTAATGTGTATCATTTTTTTCATGTGTACTCCAAATAATGTGAAATCATGGACTTGTCTTAAAATTGCAAAACCAATAAAAACTGATAATAAAGTAACGAAAACCGAGAAAGAAACAAAGAAAACAAAAGTACAATGTGGAAAGAAAAGAAAAGAAAAACAGAGAAAACCGGCGAAAAAATATAGAAAACCAAAATATACTGAGAAAAGAGAAAACTGAAGAAATCGGTTGAAGAAATTAGAAAAACTAGAAAAAAAGGAAACTGAAGCGAACAGCAAACTAGCGAAGTAACGGCGAGCGAGCGACGAATGCACGAATATGGCTAGCCCAGTACTGTAGCAACAAGGAAATTCTTCAGGCGAGACCTGTTTCCATCTCGCGTTGAGCGAGATATAGCTCTCACTTATAGATATTAGATAGGCTGGTGACAACTCGGTTGAATAATTTTTGTTTCTTCTTGTGCAAGTGCAGTACGTATTTGCCTTAGAGCATTTCCAACAGCTGCGCAACGCGCGGCGCGCTAAAAAAGCATTTGCAACGCGCTGTTCGTGACTTTTTGCGCAGCGAGGAGCGCTTGCTCCAGCGGCCGCTGCAAAGTTTAGCGTGCGCGAGCTGCTCCAACAGACGCGCTAAACTGCAGCGCGGGCGAGCAGCCGGCGCTTGCCATATGTTGCGTTTTGGAGGCGATGATGATATTTGAAACATCAAAACAAAGACATGGCATAGTTTAAAATCACCCAAACAAGTTCATGACATAGAAGTTCAAATTCATGCCCACAACATCATCCAACCAAGTTCAAAATCCGAACGAAGTTCATGACATAAAAGTTCACACAAACGAATGGCACATCAACAATCACGCCTCATCCTCGTCTTCGTCCTCCTCTTCCTCCGATTCATCTTCCTCATCCGAAGACGATTCTTCCTCCTCCTCTTCATTGTCGCGCGCCGCATCATCATGTGGAGCTCGGAAGGTGTTGGCAAGATCTTCAACGGAAGGTGTGTGATGAGGCACACCGGAAGACATTCCGCCCATGCCGCCCGGAGGTGCTCCCATGCCTCCCATGAGAGACGCAAAGCTCCCCGCGCTAGGGTTTGCGGCGGCGGCAGAGGGGTCGCGGGTGTAGGAAGAGGTGAGGGGGGTGCCGGCGCGGCCGTCCATCGGGTCAATTCGCCGACGGCGGCGCGAGCGGGCGCACCAAATAAACGGCGCGCAATGGCGTTTCGGACCGCGCGCTGAACTCTTTATGCCGCGCACGCGGTTATTGCGCCTCCGCTGGAGCTCGCTTAGCGATTGCGCGCGCTAAAAACCACAAATTTCCGGCGCAGCGCTTATATAGCGCGGCTGTTGGAGATGCTCTTAAAGAAATGCAGTGGGTGCTGTGGTATACACATATTTCCACCGGTGAAACATATAGGAGATAGAGGAAATGACAGCAGTCCAAGGCTCACACGCACCATGACGACATGATTACAAACCAAAACAAGAAGCGAGCAAGAGAAGTTATTTATGAAGCAAGAGAAGCAAATTTTGAAGCAAATGACCTTGCTAGGGCCTCGGTTCGGTTTATTTGGCCAATGGTCGTTATCTCTGGTTATCCACCACTCCTGATCTTTTATTTGTACAGGATGTTATTGTTGTTTAGATAAAGTTTGGTGGTGACCCCTCAGAAAAGATCACATATATACGTTAGGAGCGCTCATCTTTGGCTCAACCTTTATATTCTTAATTGTTTCGGAGTACCTCAACATTTCACGGTGATGTTCCTTGTCGTCATTCTCAACTTTGAAGACCGAAGAAGAGTTTTGACCATACATTTTAAAAACTGTTCAAACATGTATTGAAAGAAAAATGTACATCGCGTATGCGAAAAATGTTCAACATATATCAAAAAAATGTTTCATGGGTACACTAAAAAATGTATAACATGGAATTTTGTTAACAAAGAATACCAACAAGAGCCAAGAAAGAAAGAAAAAATAAAAACAAAGACAAACGAAGTAAACCAAGAAAACCAAAGTATAATGAAGAAAAAGGGAACACCAGAGAAACCTGTGAAAGAACAAAGAACCCGAAATATAACTATAAGAAGAAAAAGGTAACCAAACAAAACCAGCGAAGAAATAAAAACCAAAAAAAAAAGGGAAGAAAACTGAAGCGAACCAATCAAGCAACAGGGAGCGAGCGGCGGGATGCAGGAATAAGGGCTGGCCCAGTACTGCAGCGCATAGAAAATTCTTCAGGCGAGACCTGCTACCATCTCGCGTTGAGCGAGATATAGCTCCCGCATATACATAGGCTAGTGATCAACGGTTGGATAAATATGTTTTCTTCCAGTGCAAGCGCAGTACGTGTTTGCCTCTGCTTCTGGGCGGGGCTGACGCTGCGAGGAAGGCTGCGGGCGGTGGGCCTCTGCTTCCCTCGTCCGCGCTGATGGCGGGCGCTCCGGCGACAGCGGCGGCCGGCGGAGGCGTGCGACGGCGCTGCGGAGGTGCGCGCGGACGAGTCCGGCGGCGCGGGCTGCGTGCGGCGTGGGCGGCGGCTGGGGGCCGGCTTCGGTCCCCTGCGGCTGCGGTGTGTCATCCCGTCGTGGGCGTGAGGCGGCGGTGAGGCTAGGCCGGTGGTGGTCCGGCAGCCTGGCGGAGGTGGCCGGCGGTGCTCGTGGTGGTGGTGCCTCCACTTGGCGGCGGGGCGGGCTGGTGGTTGTGGGTGGCTGGCTGCGCGCCCCCGGCCCAGATCTGGGCCCTGAGGGCCCCATCTGGGTCTTAGTGGGCCGGCTCCAACGCTACCTCGATGCCTTCTGTGCAGGGAAGAGGAGGAGCGGCTTGGTCAGGGGGCGGTGACGTCGACGGCGTGCCTTCTGCAGCGCGAAGGCGGGAGCTTTACGGGCATTTGAAGTCCCGGCCGGGCCTGTGGGCCCACGGGCCTGGTTTGCTCCTGCTATTGCGTCCGGTCGGTTACCGTCGTTGACGGTGGAGGTTGGGCCCTCCCGCGTGCCGACGGTGTTGCTGCCCCTAGTCCCGGCTCTTCTTCTTCGTTGTGCAGGCCCTACTTTGCGGTGCTGTGGTGAGACGGCGTGGGAAGCTTCTAGTCCGTCTTGGCGCAGGGAGGTGGGCGGGTTGGTGGCGGACTCCGGAGCGCCAGAGGAGAAGGTTGGGATCGGGAGAAATCCCTGTCGGCTTGGCCGACACCGACGCGGTGGCGCCTGAGGGTGCCGCCGGACCTTCCTGGAGGGCGTCGGGGCTACCCTTCCGTTCTCCTCGTCGAGTACCGGGGGAAACCCTTTGCAGCAGCGTCGTCATCGTCGCGTTCCTTCTTGGAGGTGTTGATGGGTACCGGCGCTTCGGAGTTTAGGAGCTTGGTGGGAGGTCTTTGGTGGGCGCAGCGGTCGCGGGGCTTCTCCGTTTTCGTTGATCCGCCGTTAGCGGCATTTGTTTCTTTTTTGCTTCTTTGTCGTTTCTTTTGGGTGTGCCTGTGCTGTTTCCGCCCCAGCACCTATCGTTGGTTGTATCGGATGGTTGCTTTGTAATACAAAGCGGGGGGAAACCCTTTCTCGTGTAGTTAGCCTACCAAAACGGCATATATTTCTGTACGGTGGGAGTATATGTTTCACCGATGGAAGTATGTAGCCTACCAAAACGACATATATTTGGTACAGAGGGAGTAGGAGATATAGAAATGACGCTAGTCCTCACTGGCGGAGCTATTTGTATTGCTGCAGGGGCCATTACCCCCCCCCCACCCCACCCCACAGCCTATGGATTTTTTGTGAAGAAACTCTTTTTTGGGTGGTACAAATTGAGAGAAATACAATTTTTAGCCCCTCCAGAAAATTATATTTCACCATTTGCCCCCTCAACCATTCCTCGCTAGCTCCGCCACTGCTAGTCCTAGGTTCTTGTTACTCCACGGCTCACACGCACCATGACATGATTACTAACAAAAACAAGAAGCGAGCAAGCATGCCAGCAGATCGACAGGCATTGGTGCATTTCCCTGAGCGCATGTTGGCACCATCCACTCAACGGATCTAAACAAGTCGGGTGGAAGAAGACACCACACATAGTACATCACTCATCACACAAATCATCATGAGTGCCCCCCATATCCCGTCATGCTCCAGTCCCCCAGCCCCAGGGGCACGCATCCACACACGGCCCCGGCCGGAGACCGGACGGCACATGCCATGCCATCATGCATTCATGCGTCCCTTACGTAGGTATGTACGCGCATGCATGGCGTGTCCCATCGATCTCGCCTCACTCATAAGCCAGCCAGCCAGCTGCTCGAGCTCGATCGATGATCCTCGGCCTCGGTCGGGGCGCGCAGATGCCGCCCGGCGCACGCGACGGAGCCGAGCTGACCAAAACCGGCCGGCGAGATCGCCATCGTCAGTGCACCTTTTTGCTCGCCGCTGCTAGGCTCGCTCGTCAATCATGTCCCTCCGGTCTCGGCCACGGCCAACGCTCCTCACCCCAAAAGTTGGCGGTAGCTTTTGTCTTTGCGAGCCCCTCTCTCTCCCGTCGTCATCACGAGCCGTGCCCCGCCGTGCGCGGCCTACACAGCAATAGCTCAACTCTCTCCGAGACTCGGACCGCGGGCGGGACCGGCATGCATGCGCTCGGCTCGATCAGTGTCTCTACGACCGACCCAATGGTAGGGATAAACTAAACGAAAACTGCTACTAGTAGAAAACGACTTGAGAGAAGCAGCGTAGGGTAGGGCGGGCGCATAGCATGGATGGTTTGACCTTGGACAAAGGAACAAACAACAATGCGTTCGCTTCACTGCTGCAGCTGCATGTGTTTGGCCTGTTAAAACGCAGGAGTATCAGCCAGTAATCCATTTGGCTCCGTCTGCCTACTGGCATAAACTACTGTGCATACAGCCATGCTCTGTCAGAGACTTATCTCGATCGATAGCAGTAGCAGAGGACGAGGCACCCGGCTGCACATTTTGAACGGCAGCTGTTGGGACTTCACCTTCTGCATGCAAACTGACACAAACGGTCGTGGTTAACTCTTACATTGTTTTCGGCTAGAGAGATAGGTTAGGCCTAAGTTGAGATTCGGAGCGATCTATTCACCGTGCGCCAACATGTTGGAGATGCCTATGCACCCTATGGCGACAGTGACAACGGTATTTTTATTCCACCTTTGCAAAAGTGAAACGTAGTACATGGATATTCATTTCCATACGTGACAGTAACACTGATATTTTTGAACTCCCAGTACAGGCAACCTAGCTTTACCACAAGCCACAGCACAAACAAGGACGAGGAGGGACTGAAAAGAAATAGACACGTACTACGTTGACTGCACATCAAGAACCAGTGCTTCGATCACCATCGATCTATCTTGTTCGATCACAGTGGTAAATCTGACAACTCGAGGCTTTTCGACCTTAGATTAACCCGTCCACTCTAATCGAAATCAAGCCATCCATCCACATCATGGTGCCGGCCAGGCTTCAACTTGAGGGTCAGATCGATGTACGCCATCAATCCATCGTCGGATGACTGTCCATCGTCTCCCCTATTCGACGGCTGAGATTCTGGCACATCCCAATGATGCCGATGCATCAATAAATCATTACCCGTCGTGGTCGTGGAGTACCTCAGATGGAATGAACCATCATGTGCTAACAGAAAAAAACTTTTCTGCAGGTGGTTGCCGCAAGTTCGCGGGGGCATATCAGATCGGCGATCAACGACGAGATGGAATGCAACGTTGTGTGCAGGAGGACGATCGATGTGGCCGATCGGTTTCCCGTCGATCGGACATTGTGTGATGTGTGTGACAGTAGTAGTGGACTAGTGGTGTTGCAGGGTTTCTTGTCCCTCACACGGCGAACTCCACGGGGTGCATGCGGGTGATGATGGTCTCGACATGGAAGAACATGCATTGTGCTTGACTTGACGTGCGTGCTGGAGCTGATGCGAGGAGTCAGCTACCTAAGCAGTGTGCTAGCTGCTCATGTTCTTCGGTTAGTTCCATCAACGCCATGGAATGCACAGTGACTGGTTAAATATACCAAGGTGAAGCGGCGGCACCTCTGAAACGGAACAAGGTTCTTTCCGAATAGCCCCGCCCCAGCGATGGCTCTGTGTCGTCGGAAGGCGTGTGGAGGTGTGTCTCCAGTGAATCTTGCGGGATTCGGTTAGTGTTTGCACCTGCTTGGTTCTGATCTTTGTTCGTCTACGTCCGTGTGTCTAGCTGTTGGATTTATTCGACCTACACTTCTCTTCATCGACGATGGTAGTTGTTCTCGTGCGCTGGTTCTTTTGGGCCTTAGCACGATAACTTTCTTATTGTATACTACAACATGGTTAACGCCCTCTTTCCATATCCCATGTGGTGAGATGACGGCGACCCTCAAGGACTTCGCCATGATCACGGCCCTACCCATCCAGGGCCATGCTCTCATTGGGCGCGTGGAGAGGAAGAACTGGCCAGACAGGGTTAACGCCCTCATCGGCGACTGCCCTCCCATGAAGAATAACCGAACGTCCGGTGTACCACTGCCTTGGCTACTAACCCACCGGGCCGTATGCCCTGAAGATGCGGATCCGAGGACCGTGCAGCAGTATGCGAGGGCCTACCTGTGGTTTCTTCTCACAGAGGTCGTGTTTCCAGACTGCTCGGGGGACAACGCCCTATGGATGTACCTGGACTTCCTGGCCGACTGGGATGCAGGGTGAGTGCTGTAGCAGACGACGGGGGAGTAGAAATGCAGTGTGTGTCGGACCATGGCGATTGAGGTGGACAGTGGTCGTGGCGCCGCATCCGACACGACATGCCGATCAAAGGAAATTTCAAACGGGTCAAAAGCTAAGGAAGATCGGTGAAAAACCAAAAAGTCGAAAAACCTGAAAAAAGAACCATTTAAAAGCCAAAAACGCGTGCAAAAAAATCCGAAGGGAGCACCCAGAATGCGACATGGGGCAGCAGCTGAGAGCGCGCCGGCCCACCCGCAAGTGATCGTTGCGAGCCTCTCGAAGGAGCGCTCATCAACTAGTTGCTCCCGTATACTTCTCATCTCACTTGAAGCGCATGTATAAAGGGCCGGGCCATTAGCTCAGCAGGCTCGCTTGCGCTACAAGTTGCGTCGCTGGCAGGTCGCTCGCTCGTCGGTCCATATACTGTTTTATGGTATGTTTTTCTTTCAATTTGGGTTTCTTTCATTTTTTTTCACCCTCTTTTGTGGTTTTTTTATGTGTATTTTCATCAGTTTCCTTTGTTTCTTTCACGGGTTTTATTGTATTTGTTTTTCTTTGTTTCTTTCTCATTTTTTCATGGCTTTTTTCTTTCTTCATTTTCTTTGTTTCTTTTTTCGGTTTTCTTGTTTGTTATCAGGTTTCGCTGTTTCCTTTTCTTTGCATTGTTTTCTGTGGGTTTTCTCGGTTTTCTTTGCTTATTCAAATAAGTATTTTAACATTTATTTTCTAATACTTTTTTATGTTTACTGTTATTTTGTAAACACTGTATGTTTTTCATATATATTAACAATATTTTTTATACATAATTAACATTTCTAAAAATTATATGTGTTTGATGACTACCATTGACGTACATAATCTACATTTTTGTATACATCATGAACATTTCTTTATACATGTTTAACACTTTTTAAATACATAATTAACATCATTTTTATAATTTATATTTAATAACTACTTTTCTGTATACATTGAACATTTTCCGTATGTATCGGAAATGTTTTTTATGCAAGTCTAACATTTTTTGTATATATGATTAATTTTTTTTTGATACACAATGAACAATATTTATAATGTATGTTTTGATATTCAATTTTTTAAACACTCGCTCATCATTCTCATATACATCAGGGACAATTTTTTATACATGTTCAACATTTTTTAAATAGATGATTAACATTTTTCAAATATATTATGTTTGATGACTATAATCCTTTCAAACACATTTTATATTTTATGGAAAGTATCAAGAACATTTTCTAATACAATTTTAACATTTTTGAAAAATAATATTAATATTTTCTAATACATGATCTTTTTTTTATAGAACTAGGAGAACAATAAAATATTTTTTATAGAACCAAAAATGATAGGGCGCTTGCATACTGCTACAACCACTACAACCCGAGTTGCCCCGAGGCGGTACCCCCGACTGCTAGTTGTTTTCGACCAGCACCATCAGCACTGGCCCACCGGCTTATGTTGAATTAAAAGAGTCCCCGAGGTGGCGACCCTCTATGCATTAATTAATAATCAGTATCATTATGTGGGCGAATGTTAAAACCAATATTGGACCTCTCTGGAAAGTTTAACGCAAAGACAGAGTGATCAAGGGGGCTCCATGAAATCCACACACTGCTCCGTCCGGTCCTTTTTAGGATGCATATAAGTTTTGTCTCAAGTCAAAGTATCTCTAATTTGACCATTTTTATAGAAAAAATAACAACATTCACAATAGAAAATCAATACCATTAGATTTGTCATAGAAAATCAATACCATACATTTTAAAAAGTGTTCAAACATGTATTGAAAGAAAAATGTACATCGCGTATGCGAAAAATGTTCAACATGTATAAAAAAATGTTTCATGGGTACACTAAAAAATGTATAACATGGAATTTTGTTAACAAAGAAGACCAACAAGAGCCAAGAAAGAAAGAAAAAATAAAAACAAAGACAAACGAAGTAAACCAAGAAAACCAAAGTATCTATACTACTATTGAAAGAGCAAACATGTGTTTGTCTAAAACCACACAACAAACTGTACACGGCATAAACCATCCTATCAAATTGACTTAAACACATCCTACCGCCTATATTACATCAATAGTCTGTCATCCAGATCAATGTCTCGGTTTAAATGTTCTGCCGAGCAGACGCCGCGTCTGCCGATCGTGCGAGCGCTCCGCGTCCGCCGATCCCAGCGGCAACTCCCTGATTTTCATTTTGTTGAGGAATCCCTGATTTTCGGTTTGGTCCATGTGAAAGTGCCTCCCGAGTCCCGGCCGTGGCTTTAGGCCCCAAGAAGAACGGCGAAAGAACGGATCCGCAGCAACAACGTTGCACCGCCGCTCCTCCCGTGCGCTCCCCACCCCTGATCCGCCCCGAGCCGACCCTGCGTCCGATCGCCGCCGCCGAGCTCCTCTGCCGGTCAGCCATGCCCAGAGCCCTCCTCCCTTCTCTCTCCCTCTCCTCACTAATCTTTCTCCCTCTCTCCATTCCCTCACTGCAGAACACCATGACTCCGCTGGACCAATTGAAGGCATCGTCTTGTTGCTCGAGGAGTCCCAACCGTGCAGTGTAGGACAACGCCGCTGGTGACCGTGTCTCCAACCTCGGGATGCCGGGGTCGCACCTCCGGCCACCGTCTGGCTTGCTGGTTCGGTGCTCGCCGCCCGGCCATGGCGTCCTCTACACGAAGCATGCGAACAAGCCCCCACAATAACATAAATTTGCTGGCAAAAGACCCTAGCACATTGCAATCAAGACCCAAAAGTTTTGATTTTGTTACAAACAAGGCCAAAATTTTGACAAGTCGGGTGAATTTTTGTGAGAAATTTTGGTAGCATAACACGTTGGGAAGAAGCCAAATCACCGTGTCATTCATTCCAAAATTCAAGTCAGTCAATACACTGAATGAAACATTCCACATCATCACCCTACAAGTCATTTCCTCAACAGAAGTCAAACACAACTAACGAGCTAACCCCGCTCCACCACATACTAAATAAGTTCATGGATGAATCTACGAGCTTCCTCTACTAACTGTTGGCCCTTCCTTGTGTTGTCGTTCTTCTCTTTGAATGAATGCTCACAGGTATCGACGCACCGAGACGAGGCAGACCTTCCTTCTGCTCAATACAAAAGGAGCTTAGAGCTAGCACCAATCAGCAGCAATATCCACCGAGCATCGCTACAAGCTCCATCCATCTGTCTTCTCGCCCTTCGCAATATCAAACTTCCAAGGGACCTGGGCAAAAAGCCTACATATGCAATACACTAGGGCTTAGGGCGGTTTTGATGATCATTGTGAACTTTTGATGAAAACATGTACCCATGTTGATAGTCAGACTTCTTTTTTTCGAGAAACTTAAAATGGGCTAAATCTGAATTTGGATAATACAAGAAACTTCCCACGCTGCAATAACTACAAATTGACTAAAGCTGACAACATTCACCTCAATAAAGATGAAGTTAAAGGTATTCTTAGAATTCAAACGAAGGTTTAGTTGGAATTTATCAAATGCATCCCAAGTTCCCAGCTGACTATGCCAGGGCAACAACATCAGAGATCCCCATCTTCTATGTTTGGATGAGCATAGAGAAAGCAAAGGTGCGTCTAAATCTACAGTGAGCATCACATGCAGTGCAACAAATGACATTGGTAACTGTTATGCGAAAGGGAGGCTTTGGCGCTACTCACCTTGCTGTTGCTGCCATGGATCTGAAGCTTGGGGTGCGGGGCTCCGGTGGCCACCAAGAAAGGTGCTCATGGCAGGGCTATTGGGACACGGTGATTGGCGGAGGCACCGGATCCATCGCCGCTTGGTGATGTTGGTGCTTGAGGAAAGCACTGTGGTCACCATCACAAGATCCGCCTGGCTGTAACCCTTGCTCCGCTCTTCATCCCACTTCTTCCTCTAGGGGGTGACACTTTAGAACTTCAACGTTTACCAGGGGCTACCATTCATTCTGAAGCTGGGCACACAAGAAAAGTTATTTGAATCAAGAAAGAATCATACGTCCACCTTAGAAAACACACTGCCTAGTGGGATGGCCAAGATCAGAGTGGATGGGGCTATGGCCAGGTCAGGAAACGAAGGAGCTTTTAGTGTCGACTGCAGGAATTCAGAAGGGATATACATGGGATCTTCGGCCATTAGATGTTATGGAGTTACAGACCCAACAACTCTCGAAGCTCTTGCTTGCCGTGAGGCACTTGCTCTGGCACATGACCTTGCACAATCACATGTCATCATAGCCTCTGACTGCCAGGGAGTGGTTCGTGATATTCAAGGCTCCGCAGGAATGTATGCTAGCATCGTAAAGGAGATTATGGCTACTTCTGCGCAATTTCAGTAATGTACCTTCATCTTTGAAGGTCGAGAGTCTAATCAAGAGGCACATACCTCACCAAACATGCTTTTGGTTACGCCATGTGTGGCTCATAACCCCCCCCCCCCGGGGGGGGGCCAAAAAATTTGAGTTGTATCCCCATGAACGCTATTGTTGAATAAAGCAAGTATGTTTTGACTCAAAACAAGAATAGTAAAATAAAAAAAAGTGGAAATGTTTTGATTGCTTGCAAAGTTTCAATAAAGGATGACATTCATGCAAACGTGGCCAAAAAAAAAAACAAATCAACTTTCCAAAAGTATCTTTTTGAAAAGCATTTTGGAGCATTGTTATTTTTGCCATGTCTTACACAAATGAAATTTCATGATCATACTTTTCAAGCAATGGAAACATTCGTCAACATTTGTCGATTTTACTGTGCACTCGGGCTCAAATGAGGGTGCTTGGGCTGCTTCTATCTAATTTTTTTTTGTTTGAGAAAAGCTTCTATCTATACATAAGGGTGCGCCGTAGGCAACTGCCTCGCCCGTGAGCACGCTACAGCGAGCCAATGGTGAGTCGGCCCAATAGGGACGTTGGTCGTCGCGCTGATGTCATGCTAATTCTTTTTATCTTTTATTTATATTTTGATTAAATATATTTACAAACTTAAAAGTAATTAAAAACAATAAAATAGTGAATATGAAAAATGTTAATGTACTATAGAAAAATGTAGCACAACTAAAAAAATATTCACACCTTTAAAAAAATGCTCATAACAATAAACAAATGTTCCTGTGTTTGCACAAGATGTATGTGAATTTTCAAAAAATGTGTATACAATATGAAAACAATATTTTTCATAGCATAAAAAATATTTGTACTATTACAAAAATGTATGTGACATTTTGAAGAAATGTTCAAGCGATTCTTAAAAAAGTTTGTGACCTGAAAATGTTTATAAAAGTGTAAAAAAATGTTCATATAGTATAAAAAAGTTTATTACCATTAAGTATATTTCAATGCATTTTTTTAAATCACCATGTATCAAAAAAGCGTTAAAACTTTCATAAAAGAAAATTTTAATTTGCGTATTTGAATTTTTTTAATGTGTTTTATTCATGTGTACTCCAAATAATGTGAATCATGGACTTGTCTTGAAAATGAAAAACCAATAAAAACTGATAAATAAATTAATGAAAACCGAGAAAGAAACAAAGAAAACAAAAGTATAACATAGAAAAAAAGAAAAAACCAGAGAGAACCGGCGAAAAAATATAGAAAACCGAAATATTACTGAGAAAAAAGAAAACTGAAGAAATCGGTTCAAGAAATTAAAAAAACTAGAAAAAAAAAGGAAACTGAAGCAAACAGCAAACTAACGAAGCAACGGCGAGCGAGTGACGAATGCACGAATATGTCTAGCCCAGTACTGTAGCAACAAGGAAATTCTTCAGGCGAGACCTGTTTCCATCTCGCGTTGAGCGAGATGTCGCTCCCGCGTATACATAGGCTGGTGACAACCCGGTTGAATAAGTTTTGTTTCTTCTTGTGCTAGTGCAGTACGTATTTGCCTTAAGAAAGTGCAGTGGGTGCTGTGCTATACACATATTTCCACCGGTGAAACACATAGGAGATATAGAAATGACACTAGTCCTAGGTTCTTGTTACTCCACGGCTCACGCGCACCATGACATGATTACAAACCAAAACTAGAAGCGAGCAAGCAGGCCAGCAGATCGACAGGCATTGGTCCATTTCCCTGAGCGCATGCTGGCAAGAGCGACTCAACGGATCTAAAGAAGTCGAGTAGAAGAACACACCACACAGAGTACACCACTCATCACACTAACCATCATGACTTCCCCCCATATCCCGCCATCCATGCAGCTACGCTACCCGGCCAGGGCACGCACGCATCCACACACGGCCCCGGCCGGAGACCGGACGGCACATGACATGCCATCATGCATTCATGCGTCCCTTACGTAGGTACGTACGCGCATGGCGTGTCCCATCGATCTCGCCTCACTCGTAAGCCATCCAGCTGCTCGAGCTCGATCGATGATCCTCGGCCTCGGTCGGTGCGCGCAGATGCCACCCAGCGCACGCGGCGGAGCCGAGCTGACCAAAACCGGCCGGCGAGATCGCCATCATCAGTGCACCTTTTGCGCGCCGCTGCTAGGCTCGCTCGTCAATCATGTCACTCCGGTCTCGGCCAACGCTCCTCACCCCAAAAGTTGGCGGTAGCTTTTGTCTTTGCGAGCCCCTCTCTCTCCCGTCGTCATCACGAGCCGTGCCCCTGCCGTGCGCGGCCTACACCAGCAATAGCTCCACTCTCTCCGAGACTCCATGCATGCACTCGGCTCGATCAGTGTCTCTAGGACCGACGCAGTGGTAGGGATAAACTAAAACTGCTACGACTAGTAGAAAACGACTTGAGAGAAGCAGGGTAGGGCGGGCGCACATATACCATGGTCCATGGATGGTTTGACCTTGGACAAAGGAACAAACAACAATGCGTTTCATTCACTGCTGCAGCTGCATATGCTACTTTGGCCTGTCAAAACGCAGGAGTATCAGCCAGTAATCCATGTGGCACTGTCAGAGACTTGGCTCGATCGACAGCAGTGGCAGAGGACGAGGCACCCGGCTGAACCTGCTGCTGCTCTGCGCATTTTGAACGGCAGCTGTTGGGACTTCACCTTCTGCATGCAAACTGACACAAATGGTCGTGGTTAACCCTTAGTACATTGTTTTCGGCTAGAGAGATAGGTTAGGCCTAAGTTGAGATTCACCGTGCACCATCATGTTGGAGATGCCTATCCAACGACAGTGACGACAGTATTATTCCACCTTTGCAAAAGTGAAACGTAGTACATGGATATTCATTTCCATACGTGACAGTAACACTGATATTTTCGAACTCCCTGTACAGGCAACCTAGCTTTATATACCACAAGTCACAGCACAAACAAGGACGAGGAGAGACTGAAAAGAAATAGACACGTACTATGTTAACTGCACATCGAGAACCACTGCTTCGATCACCATCGATCTATCTTGTTCGATCACAGTGCCAAATCTGACAAGTCGAGACTTTTCGACCTTGGATTAACCCGTCCACTCTAATCGAAATCAAGTCATCAGCTGCTGTGGACTAAGCCATCCACATCATGGTGCCGGCCGGGCTTCAGCTTGAAGGTCAGGTCGGCCGGTGCCATCAATCGGTCCACGGATGGCTGTCCCTGATCACCCGTTTCGCGACGATCCTATTCGACGGCTGAGATTCTGGCACATCCTAATGATGACGATGCATCTATAAATCATTGCCCGTCATGGTCGTGGTGTACCTGAGATGGACTGAATCATCATGTGCGTACAGAAAAAACTTTTCTGCAAGCTCGTGGGGGCATATCAGCTCGGAGATCAACAAGGAAGACCACATGGACATGGACACGAGATGGAATGCAACGTTGTGCGCAGGGAAGGACGATCGATGTGGCCGCTCGGTTTCCCGTCGATCGGACAGTGTGTGATGTGGTAGTGGTGGTGGTGGTGGTGGTGCAGGGACGCTTGTCCCTCGACAAGCCGAGTTCCATCCACGGGGTGCATGCGGGTGATGATGGTCTCGACATGGAAGAACATGCACTGCGTTTGATTTGACGCGCGTGCTGGAGCTGCTGCGAGGAGTCAGCTAGCTAATTAAGCAGCGCGCTGCTCATGTTCTTCGGTCACTTCAATCAAGCGATGGAATGCACTGTCACCGGTTAAGAGGCCGTTCGGAAACTCTCCGCTCCGTAACTCCGCTGCGGAGCGGAGCGGCATCCAGTGGAATTTTGGCGAGCGGCAAAATGAGCGCTCCGCCCGCTCCGCTCCCTGGCGAAGGAGCGGAGTATTACCGAACACAGCCTAAATATACTACGTGTGTTTTTTCATTGCAGATCGGAGCGTGGTCCTCTGCGAACGTTCCGCGGTTAAGATGCTCGTCGTTCCGTGATAGTCACGACTTATTTGTGTGTGTGTGAGAGAGAGATTGTCATAGTCTCACAAGCTTAACTAGACCACACAAGATGATTAAAGTTAAACGGTACTATTTCCACATAACTACAGTCATGAGCTATGAGCCAAGCACCCCAAATCAGGTTATCATGGCCTTGCATCAATGATGGTTGGTCTTCGCTCCTACTTATGAGTAAAAAGCACGATTAGCAGAAAATCATCACTTTTAAAAACGTTACATTGCTCACCGCACCAAAAAATTAATGGTGGCAAAAACACGGACGGCGAATTCTAAGGGCTTTGCTGACGTCACTAACTGGTCAGACCGTCCATTAGGTTGAGTTGGCAAAAAAAGTGCCACGTAGAATGTTGACTTGGTCTTCGTCCTCCTCCTCCCCCCCCCCGGGGGGGGGGGGGCCCCCTCTCTCTCTCTCTCTCTCTCTCTCTCTCTCGCAACACATCGGGCATCTCATGTGCATCAGAGAAAGCAACGGCTCGGTCCCGCGCCCCATGCTCGCCGGCGAGTCCAGGCCACCGCGTCCACCCATCCGCCTCACACATGAGAGCACCTCCGCCACCTCCTTCTCTCACCCAGCTGCTCTTGGTCCGGTTGCCCGCTGCCTGCACACCAAGCACGCGCCCATCTCCAAATTAATCCCGCAAGAGGAGGCCAACAAGGAAGAATCACCTGCACCTCCTGCATCACCTAGACAGGTGGGCCCGGCTGATTAGTGACGTCAGCAAAGTCCTTAGCATTTACCGTCAGTGTTTTATGCCACTGTCAATTTTTCGGTACGGTGAGAAATGCAATGTTTTCAAAAGTGGTGGTTTTCTGCTAATCGCACCGCTATTTGTGGTGGTTCTGTGCGCTTTACTCCCTTCTTCCGCTAGGGCCTACCGAACTCAAGATAAGTGAAAAGAGCTAGTCATGCTTCCGATGTTTGGGGAGGCCCTTGCATCTATTTTTTTTTTCCAACAACGACAATGTAAAGTTGTTGTTTGTATTTGCCCCAAGGATATCCACAAATACTTGAATGTCCAATGGGTAGGGGTACGGGTATGACAGAAACAAGCGGGCAACAAACCGGTGGCTAGATATAGGCATTAATATGGAGGACCTCTTCTCGGCCAAACATGCCCCATTCCTATCCTGCTCTTGTAGCATGTAGCTTGGAAAAGAGAAAGAAAGGAAAATCCGATGAAAGATTCAGGGAAAATGCGCAAATAAAAATGTAGAAAAGTGATAACACAGAAGTAATTCAAAACAATAATTTTTAAAACAAAAAAATATTAAGGAAGGGTCATGGAATTTGAAATGTGTGAGCATTCATGATTTGAAAGTTCATAAACTATTTGTGAGTTTTCTCAAACCCTGGGACAAGGGGGGTCAGTATAAAGAAAATGACACAAAAAATGCTCTAATGACCATGTTTAGCCCACTCTCAATTGTTTTCTACGTGAGTTGGGCAGGCTATGGCCAGGTTTTGTCCCTGTGTAGCTCCGCCACCGCTGGGGTCTGCATCAATAGAACTTTGGTAGTTCACTAGAAACCGGATAAAAATACATTGTCCTTTTGTAACTACATACTTACACATGTGTGCACTCGGTAATCAATCTCACATATACATTGTTGCGTACATAGAGGCCTAGTCAGTTCTGTCATGGGTCTGACACAGCTTGAACCCCTTATCTTTTAAGAATGTGTCTATATTTGAATTACTTTTGTCTTTCAATCATTTGATTTTATATGTTCCTTCCATTATTGTGTTTTTAGTTTTTTCTTCTTACTTTTGCTAACTAGTCTATAGCATGTGTTAAACCATCAACACATCATTGACTATACCACTCGACTCGGCTCATCTTGAAATGCTAAGGGCCAAACTTGCATCGCTGAACCGTTTTTCTCCTCCCCACGAACGAATCCTAGGCGACTATGGTTTCCCGGCCTCTCGCCGGCACCGCGCTGATCTATCTCGTCTCCTGTTGCTTATGGCCATGGAGGCGTGGTGGATCCCAACACTTGCCGGCAGGAGGGGCCCTACTCCGTTTTTAGGTGTGTGTTTTAGTTTGTTTTGGGTTTTTGTCCTACTCAGGAAGGTGAGGTGGCGACGGCACCCTGAAAATGAAATAAGATTCTTCCCGCCTAGCCTTGTCCTCAGTGGTACGTCTAACGTCATCTAAGGGCGTGTGAAGGTGTGTCCCCACCGAGTCTCGCGGGATTTAGTCATTGTTTGTCTTGATCGACCTACTTGGATCCGGTCTTCGTTTGTCTGTGTTTGTGCATCCACATGTTGGATCCTTTTGTTCTACGCTTCGCTTCATAGGTGATAGTTGATGTTCTTGTGCGATGGTCCTTTGGGGCCTTAACATGATGACTTTCTAACTATCTACTACAATAAGCCATGCCCGGTTCTGATGAGGGAGGAGCAATGGTGGTGGTGCGCCTTCAGCTCGCTTAAGTGTTTGTAGTCGTCGCTAGGTGGTCTATGGACATGAATGTAATTTCGGGTGTTCTTTGTATTGTCATGATGTTTGATGAATAGATCGGAAGTTTTCTCGCAAAAATGATCAAAGTTTGGAATTTTGGTATCAAAACTAAACTCAGTAATAGTTGAGGGTCCCAAAGTTTCACTTAAGTTTTGGGACAACCATTATTATATGCATTCGAATATGTAAATTCTTATGTTTTAGTTTTTGTTGTTCACAATTGCATGTATTGCTTGACAATATTTTTTTGAAACGGGGGCAAAAGGTTTCCTCATCATTAATTAAGAAGAAGCAG
Source organism: Thinopyrum obtusiflorum (assembly GCA_036873465.1). Taxonomy (NCBI): domain Eukaryota; kingdom Viridiplantae; phylum Streptophyta; class Magnoliopsida; order Poales; family Poaceae; genus Thinopyrum; species Thinopyrum obtusiflorum. The sequence continues at coordinate 58,644 of JAAAWM010011199.1, forward strand.
AGTTGCCTGGTTAATTAGCGGAAAACCAGATGAAAAATCATCACAACGGCCCACACGGGGCAACCACACCAAACATGGTTACCGACACAAATACACACACACCGTCAAGAAGAAAGCACCATTGAGATTGTTTACAATTTTTTCGTTCATTTTGATGTTCTAATTTTTCCATGATTATATTTTTAGTTCTTTTTGCTAACTACTCTATATTATGTGTAAAACCATCACCACATCATTGGTCATACCACTTGACTCGGCTCATCTTGAAATGTTAAGGGTCAAACTTGCATTGTTTGAATTTTGGGATCAAAACTGAACTCGGTATTAGTTGAGGGTTCTAGAGTTTTTCTTAAGATTTGGGACGACCATGACTATATGCATGATCGAATAAGTAGATTCTTATGTTTTCTATACACAACTGCACGGATTGCTTGGCAGTAGTAACGCAGGCAAAAAATTTTTTTGCCTCATCCATTAATTAAGAAGTAGAGTTGCTAGATTAATTGGTGGAAAATGGACGAAAACCATCACAACGGCCCACATGGGGCAACCACGGGCAACCTAATTCCCCACATAAATACATAAACACCGTCAAGAAGAAAGCATCATCGAGATTGTCATCAAGAGTCGTCATCATCACTCCTCTACGACCCAATGACTCTGACTTTACCGTAGACAACCACCAACGAAGCCCGCGTCTCAACAGACCTCAGAGTCGATGTTGGCCCATGCTAAGCAGTCGGCCACCACCCGGGCAAAGAACCCTCTAGAGAAAAGCGTCGAGCTTGCACCAACCAGGGCCCTGCAATTGAATGCACGTCTTGTATCATCGTCACCACTGAGGCACCTACTCTATAGCTCCAACTCTACAAAGACACGACGATGACGGCAAACCCTCAAACATGCCAAAATATAACGCTTTGATATGGTGCATTTCACTATTGGGGGGTACATGTCTATGGGGGTCCATAACTCTCCCGTGCATTTATTCATATTGGTGCCAGTGCGGTCTTTTGGGCTATTTGGTTGTGCCAAGATGACTAGTGTTTGACAAGAAAAGGCCATCCTTTATTATGTAGGTTATATGTTTTCATGTATCACCTAGTTGTGATCGTGGGCTTTTACTACATGATTAGCACTTACGAGGGTATGTCATATGATGTAATCATATTGAGTTAAGACGGTGTGAACTATAAGGATATTTTGTAGTTTATAATCCTGATATGCTTTCGGATAGCCTTTCTTGTAGTTCATGTGTATGTGTTGTTCAGGGTGATGATTGGCGTCCCCGCTTGTTTACTTATTGCATGTCGTAGGCTGTGTCAGTTGTCTTTTTTTCTTTTTATTGGTTGTGTGCATCATCAATGTCTCGACTAGAACTTGATATTGTGACGTCGCAGAGGTCATGTGTAAATGGTACCGTCATGATATAAATATATTGGCTTTTGTTGGAAAAAAAATAGGGCACGTCTATGATGTGGAGCCAGGAGGCCATAAATCTTTCATTTCTTGAAGGAAAATGGTATGGTTGCTTCTAAAATGTAGTGCAAATGATGTAAGCTAAGCTCTAGCTAGCTAGGATAATGCCATATTAATCGAGTGAAATATTACATCACGCATGCTTTACAATTATGCTTTTTAAGGAAGCTATTGTTGAGGCGGAGGCCTCCTATTAAGCAATTGGTGGTGGCGAATGTAGTAATGCTTACCAGATCATGAATATGCAGACCACGTACGATATATCATATCTGTTCGGAATTTTGAAGGATTTTTTTCACTTTGCCGAGCTCATCAGCGAGTATTAGTAGCTATTAGTAGTGTTTTGTATCGAGTGGAAGCCTACAAAAGCAACCATTCTACTACCTAATTGGGCAGCTATGACTAATAGGATATGGACCTGATGCCTTTTACACTTTTAATGATGAGATTACAAGAAGTTTATGTAAAGCACGAACGGATTTGCACCGCTCTTGCCCCAGCTTCCTCTGCTTTAGACTACAAGCATGAGTATATGACGCCTTTTGCAAGCCAAATAGCTAACTGTCTATAGGGGATAATAATTAAGATGTAGCACAACATGGGACGTTTGTAAAACTCGATTTCTCTCTTTAAAAAAAGAAGATATAGCACAACATAAGAATGGCCAAGAGGAACTACTAGTTCCCCCCCCCGGGGGGGGGGGGGGGGGCCCCCCTAGGGAGGGAAACAAATTAAGGTGCAGTCATGTCGAAGAAGGCTTGCGCTTCGGTTCCATCACTGATGCGGATGATTCTTGCTCAAACATTCGAAGCTTCAAATCAGGGGTCTCTCTCTCCTCCGCTCCTCACAATCGTCATGCGTATGATGCCGGTTTGGCACAACAGAGCTTTCCTACACCCATCGATTCTGTTTGCAGCACAGCACAAGAAGTTGCCCATACCTGTCACCCTTGTGTTTCAACCTTGTGCTGGACAAGATTCTCTATGCATGCATGGAGATGCATGCGTCGATGTGTCGGGCAGGTTGCTTAGAACAACTCAGCCTAGCTAGTGCGTGGCTCTGCTGGAATAGACAATTAAGAGCAGATAGTTCATGCTACACAATTAATGGTTAATCAGACGAGCAATGATGAAAGGACAAAAATATTAAGAAAGTGACGAGCAATGTTGAAGCTTACTCTGCAGCAGAAACACAAAGCAAGTGGTAACTAGAAGCAGCCCACAGTTTGACCAGATGACACCTGAACGAAGTCCCACCTGCAAGTATATGAACCTCCCGAGTGATGCTCCTACCACTCGAGTGATCGAATTCCTTTTTCCTACTAGTGACCGAGTAGTGAGTATGCATGCATGGGTAGTGCAGCGTGTGTGTCACACACAAATCCTGTCACAAAGAGTATATTCCACAACCTCGTGCAACCGATGGAAGCCGATCCGGTTGACGCATCATGCATGCAATGCACGGACGAAACAAATCGCTCGAGGACGTGCCAAGACATCTCCAATGGGGGTGGGTGTCCATGCATGCATGGTCCAAGGTGTTCCTAAATGCACACCCATGAACCCCACAAAAGGCACCCACCTCCTCCTCTTGGGGGTGAGTGGAAGCTTCACTAGAACACACATAATACAGGTGTACATCCATCCTGATGCATGCGTGTGTGCCCGCGCTGTTGCAACGCTGTTGTAGCCCCAGCTCAATCCATCAATCTTCCAATGCCAAATGCTGTTGCAATATAATGTGCATGTGTGCGGGCGTTGGGTCCCTTTGGTCCCCTTGTTTTGGGGTTGAGCAGCTAGCTTGTTTAGTAGCTCATCCTGATCATGCGCTTGCTTTGCGTCGGCGTTGCGCCCACACTGCAGCTCTCGAGAAAGAGCTGATCATTCAGTTCGTTCGTTCGTTCGTGCCCCCTACAAAATTTTGATTTTGATGTGTCGCCGGGCACCGAGCTGCGCCTGCACATATATTCTAGTGTGCCGACGGCGACGAAGAACGACGACGGGTGGGCGCGGTGCACGAGGAGGACGGCGGTTGCGGCGTCTTCGTTTGACCGGCCGGCAAGAGGGGGCCGTGTACGTGTTACTGAATCATAGATGAGATGGGCTCGGCGGAGACATGCCCATGGATCGCCAGGGTGGCCGCCCCAGTTCTCGTGCTAGAGGACGCGGTTGGTGTATACTATATACTCTAGTGCACTGCCTCTTGACATCAAGGTGTTTTGCACGTTAGTTTAGTCGTTCGTTTCAACACGTACGGTGAAGAATAAGACCAAGTTGGCAATGCTTCTTTCTTCTGTGTGCGTGCGGAGAAGACAAAGAAAAGATAGGAAAGACGGCAGGGCAATGGATAGCAACGAGTAGACGACATGAAGTTGTGGCACGTACAGTGTCCTAAGTGGCACCTCCAGCAAGCACCGCAGGGACACGGGTGCCCAGCATGTTGGCACCGGCTCTCGGGATGGGATCGTGCATACGTAGACCTGTCCAACAACGTGTCGTGGCTCCCTGCCGAGGAAAAGATATCCCCGACCGATATCACAGAGTGGCAACAGCAGGCTGACCGGCCACTAGACTGTGATCAGGAGCCCGGTTCCGTCGGTACGTACAATACAACCTGCGGCCGGCCGGCCAGATCACAGGGCCTGCCCACAACAGGAGTAGGAGTAATAAACACGGTGATGGGTTGTGCAGTGCAGGGCCGCTGATCCGTAAGGTTAGGGCAGCGATGCCACCGTCTTTGCAGCCCGTGTCCCGGGAACTCTCGGCAGGCGGACGCAGGCGACCATGCCCGGTTGCATCGCCACGGCCACCGCGGTGTACTCAGGGGAAACACGAGTTTACTAGTATTGTTCTAGTAGGATGCACCGTCTGAACATAGATTACTCTCTCAACATATTCCCTCAAAAGATGCAGCACGAGCACGTAGATCAACCCCAACGCGTCGACCCATTCCATCCGCGCGTGTCCGTTTGGATTCAAACGGACACAAAAATCAGCCCAACGCGCCGACCAAAACGGACGCGCTCCACTTTTTGTCCACCGGGCGACTCATTTGCGTCGGCACGGACATGAGGCAGACACGCGCGACGCCCGCCTACTCCTCTCCCTGTCCCGTCAGTCGGCGGCACAACCACCCACATTTCCCTCTCTTTCCCAAACAACTCCCGTGCGCTCGTGCTCCCGGCCGCTCGCCATGGACGACGTGCCGATCCTCGACACCGCTGCCGGCCTCGCCTCCCTCGCTTCCTCCGGCCTCACCTTCGTCGCCTCCGCCAAAGGCAAGCCCCACGCCACTCGCAAGACGGCGGTGCCGACCAAGAAGAAGCCGTTGACGGCCGAGCAGCGGGCCGTGCAGTCGGCCAAGAGGAAGGACCGGAGGCATGCGCAGGACCACAAGCTCGAAGCCGCGTCCGCCGCCGCATAGCAAGAGGAAACAATTGCCAGAGTTGCGGCGGCAACGAGGGAGGCCCTACTCTACCTAGGGTTAAACCCTGGCCAGCACGGGCTCGTCGGCGCCGTCGTGGCTACGGCCAGCACGGGCTCGTCGGCCTTTCCTCGTGTGGTACTGCCAGAGTCGCCGCGCATGTCTGCCACGCCGCTGATTCCCGGCTTTTATCCCTATCCGCAAGCCTCCCGTTTCTCCGGGGAATGCTCGCCGGATGTGAGCGTGGTGGCGCCGGCCACGCCCGCACCCATGGCCATCGACGTGCTCAACTTCGATGACGAGTGATCAATGGCAGAGAGCGCCATCCTTTTTTGTATGCCGGCAAGTGTGCTGGCATGACCACGGCCGAGATGGCATGGTTGAACTCCCGCCCCTTTTTTGTGTGCTAGCATATGTGCCGGCCATTGGCAAGTGCGCCAGCATGAACTGTGTGGTGTTTTTTTTGGAGGCTGGCATTGCCGCCGGCATGAACTCTGAGCGATGGCATGGCTGCTAGCATGATCTATGGCCGCAGGCCTTTTTAAAATTCTGTGCGGACGAAAAATGGGTCTGCACGTTGAGTGCACGGCCGACCCAAACGCAAGAGGGGACGGACGAGCCGACTAAAATGAACAAAAAACGGACAAAGAAAACGTCCGTTTGGATCGGCGCGTTGGAGTTGCTCTCAGTCGCAGATTTCGTATCCATGTAGGAGTAGGTCGGGGTCAGGCTATTCCTATGCAGTGCTAGTGCAATTCTCCTGCTAGCAGTGTTGAGGAATGACCGAATGAGAGATTGGTTCATGGCGATCCCAAGGAGGCACTGCTGAGATGCGATGCGAGTTGCGAGGCCACTCCTTTCGCTTGCTCGCTCGAATCTCAAAAGAACAAGAGAAGATTTGCACGGGGCTGCTAGGTTTATATACATGCACTAGCGGGAGATCCATTTCTTGCTTTACTTGCGTCAAACTTGGATGGGAGGGGAGTCCATATTTGGGAGATCCGCAAAGTAATAAAGCGACCAAAAACAAAAGAGATCCTTCGATTCTTTCCACCAAAATCTCAGAGCATCTATAGCCGGACAAATCCGGCCCCTCAAACGCCCGCGGACGCGTCCGGGCACACCCGCGGCGTATCCGAACGGGCCCTCATATTTCCTTCTGTGCATTCACATATCTCAAATCCGGACTCTCAAATCCATGTAAATACATGCACGTCGATTATTCAATACAATGTCGCACGTAAATAACAAGGCCACTTCAATAGCCAACAACTTCATGTCCTGCGCATTTGGTTCTCTGAGATACTCCGGTCCAAACACCTCAACCACGGCGCGAACAAATTTGACAGTAGTCTGGAGCCACGTGCTCTCCCCTATCCTGACCATCTCACCAATGGCGTCTGCAGCAGTACTAGTGCAAGCATCCTCAGAGCAGCCGTGCACTTCTGCTTGGCCGAGAAAGAGAGTTGGCCGCAGCAATCCCTTCTCAACTTGAAGTAGTCGTCGTTGTAACATCCCCTTGTAATGACCATGGTGATTAAGTGCTAATGAGGATAAGTCATGATCATTTGCAGTGCCTAGTCACCTTGGTTAAATATTCAACTCAAATTCAAATTTGAAAATCAATTTAAATTCCAAAGTGAAATATGGAGTTGTTCAAATCTTGATGGAAAAATGTTCATTAAATGGGCAATAATCCAGGAACATTTATAAAACCATCATCATAATATTTGGAGTTTGATTGATGAGTCAAACAACATGAAACAGCACCAGGGCAGCATTATTTAAATCATTTTAAATCATATCAAATCCAAATTAAATCCCACTGTGCCCAAACCAATTTTTGGTGCAAGGAAATATTGCATTGCAATATTTGGGTCAACTCCCATATTTTGCAAAAAGGCTAAAGTGACCTAACTATTTCAGAACAGAAAAATAAATAAAGAAAAACAAAACAGAAAAAGAAAAAGGCCTAAACTGGACTGGACCCAAGTGCACAGTGCACTGGCCCAGCCCAGCAGGCCCAACATCTCTCTCTCCCCCTCCGTGTCACCTTCCCCCTGGCCGAGCGCCGGCGCGGCGTCGACACGCCGTCGCTCCACCGACGATACAGGAGCCGGAGGGGATAAGGGCGAGGCCCGTGCATCCCCCCTGGCCTCCCCTCACTCTTCCCTTTCTCCCTCACCAGCTCTTCCCCCTCTTCCCCATCGATCCCGTCGACGCCCAGGCGGATCCACCGCCGTGCGCCGTCGCACACGCGGCCACCGCCACCCCAGCGCCTCGCCTCCGTGTTCGACGTCTCCGTCGTCGTTTTCTCCGTCGTCCGGGACGAGCAGCTCGAGCTGGGGAGCACCGCAAGCAGCGCACGACGCCGGCCTCTCCTGCTTCGGCTCCGGTGAGATCCTGCTGCTACTAAGCTGTCAGAGGCCTTTCGTGGCCGCTAGGTGAGCAGCAGCCCCTTCCCGTTCGTCTCTCTCCACTCCGAAGTAGCCGTAGGCGCCGATCCACGCGAGCCCGAGCGCAGCGCCGCGGAGCTCATCGCCGGCGAGCCTCCGCTGACCCGACGAGCTCGGGGCCGTGTCCAACATGCTTCCCGCATCGCGTAGAGCACGCCTAGGCCTCGGACTCGAGCTGCTGCGCGCCGCACCGTTGAACTCGCCGAGCTACCGAACGCGTCTCCGCCAAACTCGTCGCCGGCGAGCATTCCGGCCATCTCCGGCCAAGCCACGGCCATGATTCGACGCGGCATTGAGTGCCCGTTCGAACGGTGCCTCCCGCGTGTCAAACGACCGCCGGACGGCGATTTCCGGCGAGTCCCGAGGCCCTCCGCCGCATTTTTCGTCGCCGGCCCCGCTGACGTGCCACGGTGGGGCCCACCCCCTGAGAGACTGCCGGTGGGCCCCAGCATCTCCGTTGACCACGTTGACCTGGTCAATGTGGCACTGTTCACTCACTCTCACTGACATGTGGGCCCACTCAACTAATTAAACTAATTAAATATTTTAATAAGTAAAATGATTAATCTAGCCTAAGCACTCACTGACAAGTGGGCCCACTCCCCTAATTAATCCAATTAGATTAGTTTAGATCGCTGTTAAAGAAACAGAGGCTGACATGTGGGTCCCACTGGACCCACATGTCAGGTTTGACCTGTACAGCCGCAGTTGACCAGCTGATGTCAGCATGACATCATGCTGACATCATAATTCATTTTCTGTTAAATAAAATAAATTCCAGAAATTCAAATAAACTTTAAAAAATCATATCTTTTAAACCGTAGCTCAGATCGAAAAAGTTTATACATGAAAGTTGCTCAGAACGACGAGCCAAGTCTGATCGTGCCATCTGTTTCGATGCCGGAACCTCCTACGTAGAAGAACTCGTAACTCCGAGCCCGATTCCGGTACAGGAATAGTGCACACACTCCGGTAGTTAATTCCCGCACTAACCCTAAAATAACTAGGATTTCTCAGATGCATCTTTAGACAACCCTGCACTGCATCGTAGACATAGCATGCCATCAGATGCATCGTTGCTGTGTATTTACTTGTTTCTTCTCCCTCTTCTCTCTCGGTAGACGCCGACGCTGACTTAGTTCCCGAGGTCGACGATGCTCAGGAGCCAGACGACGCAGCTGACGATCTCGCCCTTGCCGTCGAGCAGACAGGCAAGCACCCCCATTTTGAGCATTCCAATATCGCCTACTCTCTTCCCTCTTATGCTTGCACTAGATGTTACTGCTGCTGTTACTATCCTACTCTGTTGCATAGCCTCTTTACTTGTAACCTACTTTTGATACATGCCTGTTATCCTAAACTATTTAGCATAGGATGGGTAGAGCCATGTCAGAGACCCACTTGTCCCGACTGCCCC
>JAAAWM010011200.1:0-67423 GCA_036873465.1 Thinopyrum obtusiflorum
CTATGCTGATTCGGGGACGTCTTGTTTGTCATTCGTGACGTCTGCTGTACGTCGTGCCCGTGGGGCCTCATCGCGAACACTTTGGGAGAAATCTCTATCATATGTTTGTTTCCGGCTTATTCTACAAGCCAAATCCTTTGTTTTGTTTTGAGTAGTGGTATTCGAGTTGCTTCAAAGTCAAGTGTTGATTCCATACCTTTTCCCAAATGATGTTCTCATATTTCTATGTGAATGATAATCCTTCTTGATCATCAAAATGATCATTTCAATTCTTTCCAACCGGTGCGCTTCTCTTCAAGTTATTCCATACGGGCGTCATTGAGAAGACTGAGGATTGTCTGCTTCATCCGTCCCCAGGTTGCCTTTATTTGTCCCACCATCCCACCCATTTCTTCAAGGACTCGGATTTCTTAATCAAGTATCCATTTTATTCATGTGAAGTCTCTTCATTCTTTCCTTCAATATTCTTATCCGATGATTATCATGAAGATGGTCAGGAGTTTCAAGTTCATCCTTCTTTGTTATCATTTTCTTCCCTGGTGGATTCAATGCAAGTTTTGGTGTTGATCATATCCCTTTCCTCGTTTCAAATGCTTTCTCATGCCGGTGCACCTCTTAATCGTTCACTTCTCGCTATTCATTTGCTCCGGAGTGTTGAAGATATCTCAGAAGATTCGCATTTCCATTCTTAATCAGTTCAAGCTATTTCGAGGTTGTTATCTCCTTCAAGCCATTTAATTCAACTGGTGCAATCTCCCTTTCAAGTAATCATTCATCGGTGTTTCTTTTCAGTGGGCCCTAACCCATAGGTCTTTTCCCAGGATCTTACCTGACTCTTCTAATTTTTTCTGGAGTTATTCTCAATTCCTTTCAAGGTGTGACGTAAGAATGGATTTCCATCAGTCATATGTCTTTCTCCAAGATCTTTCAAATTATTTTCATCGTTGTTTCAACCTTTCTATTCTTCATTCCGGAGTGCCTCAACAATTCATGGTGGTGTTTCTCATCGTCATTCTCGGATTTTGAAGACTGAAGAAGAGTTTTCCTCTAAAGATTGTTCGTTCTCTTGAAGATTCATGATTCTAGCTTCATGCCATCCTCATAATTGTTTTCGATTGTGAGAATTCTTTTCATACCATCCGGAGCATTTCAGGAGTTGTTTTTCCTTTCCGATCATCTGAAGGCCATCATTTCAAGAGATTTCTTCATTCTCATCTTTCAACTTCATTTTCGCAATTTTTCTCAATTCATGCCTCTTCGTTCGTCTCCATATTATTCCGGTGCTTCGTTCAAGTATTCTCTAGTCAGCTTGTCATCTCTTCGTTCTCTTGCATCTAAATTCCATCAAGTATCTTCGTTCATTTTTTCTAATTCTTCCCGGTGATTCGTGCTCTTTTCTTCGATTGTTTGGGGGGGGGGGGGGGGGGGGGGGGGGGGGGGGGGGGGGGGGGGGGGGGGGGGGGGGGGGGGGGGGGGGGGGGGGGGGGGGGGGGGGGGGGGGGGGGGGGGGGGGGGGGGGGGGGGGGGGGGGGGGGGGGGGGGGGGGGGGGGGGGGGGGGGGGGGGGGGGGGGGGGGGGGGGGGGGGGGGGGGGGGGGGGGGGGGGGGGGGGGGGGGGGGGGGGGGGGGGGGGGGGGGGGGGGGGGGGGGGGGGGGGGGGGGGGGGGGGGGGGGGGGGGGGGGGGGGGGGGGGGGGGGGGGGGGGGGGGGGGGGGGGGGGGGGGGGGGGGGGGGGGGGGGGGGGGGGGGGGGGGGGGGGGGGGGGGGGGGGGGGGGGGGGGGGGGGGGGGGGGGGGGGGGGGGGGGGGGGGGGGGGGGGGGGGGGGGGGGGGGGGGGGGGGGGGGGGGGGGGGGGGGGGGGGGGGGGGGGGGGGGGGGGGGGGGGGGGGGGGGGGGGGGGGGGGGGGGGGGGGGGGGGGGGGGGGGGGGGGGGGGGGGGGGGGGGGGGGGGGGGGGGGGGGGGGGGGGGGGGGGGGGGGGGGGGGGGGGGGGGGGGGGGGGGGGGGGGGGGGGGGGGGGGGGGGGGGGGGGGGGGGGGGGGGGGGGGGGGGGGGGGGGGGGGGGGGGGGGGGGGGGGGGGGGGGGGGGGGGGGGGGGGGGGGGGGGGGGGGGGGGGGGGGGGGGGGGGGGGGGGGGGGGGGGGGGGGGGGGGGGGGGGGGGGGGGGGGGGGGGGGGGGGGGGGGGGGGGGGGGGGGGGGGGGGGGGGGGGGGGGGGGGGGGGGGGGGGGGGGGGGGGGGGGGGGGGGGGGGGGGGGGGGGGGGGGGGGGGGGGGGGGGGGGGGGGGGGGGGGGGGGGGGGGGGGGGGGGGGGGGGGGGGGGGGGGGGGGGGGGGGGGGGGGGGGGGGGGGGGGGGGGGGGGGGGGGGGGGGGGGGGGGGGGGGGGGGGGGGGGGGGGGGGGGGGGGGGGGGGGGGGGGGGGGGGGGGGGGGGGGGGGGGGGGGGGGGGGGGGGGGGGGGGGGGGGGGGGGGGGGGGGGGGGGGGGGGGGGGGGGGGGGGGGGGGGGGGGGGGGGGGGGGGGGGGGGGGGGGGGGGGGGGGGGGGGGGGGGGGGGGGGGGGGGGGGGGGGGGGGGGGGGGGGGGGGGGGGGGGGGGGGGGGGGGGGGGGGGGGGGGGGGGGGGGGGGGGGGGGGGGGGGGGGGGGGGGGGGGGGGGGGGGGGGGGGGGGGGGGGGGGGGGGGGGGGGGGGGGGGGGGGGGGGGGGGGGGGGGGGGGGGGGGGGGGGGGGGGGGGGGGGGGGGGGGGGGGGGGGGGGGGGGGAATTGTCTTCTTTCCTTCAAGTTGTTCAATCACCAAGGTTCTTTGGTTTCACTTTTTTGTCAAGAAGCAACTTAGTTTTACCTCTTCCTTCTTCCTTTTCTCTCCGGTGCCATCCCTAGATCTCGGGGTGAGATCTCTTGTAAGTGGAGGAGAGTTGTAACGACCCGAGACCAACGCTTCAGATGCCTTCCATGTATTCCGAGCTTCGTCGGGTGATTTGTTTTGTTTGTTGCATTCTTCATTGCATCATTTGCATTGCATCATGTCATCATTACCAACTTAAATGTTTTCTCATAAATAAATTGTATGGATATTTGATCCATTTAAATCGAGGGAATTCACATGGTGATTTCTCTTTATAACATATCCTCTCGATATTTAGGGAGCTATAAAATAATATTCCATTAGTTTGGAATTAACCGCAACCCACTTGCAATTTAATTATCATGCCTTTGGCTTCTTGTTTGTTCTCCAAACTTTCTCCATAATTCTTTCTCCATTTATCGAGGCTCCTCCTAAATTCTCAACATTTTGGACCTACCGAATACCCACTTCTTCCTCACTCATTTGAATTCAAATGAGTTTCAATTCAAACTTCACACGTGTGCTCTTTTCTATTTTTCTTGGATCAAGCTCATTTTTATGAGTCCAGGAAAAATACCCTCCTGCTCAAGCTCCACCCCTAACCTCTCTTTCTTTTCTTTCTTATCTCTGTTTTGTTTTTATTTTCTTTAGAGTAAGAGAGAGAGAGAAGAGAGCCCAGCAGCCGGGCCGGCCTGCTCCCTCGCAGTCCATTTGGCCCAAGGACCAGCCGCACCTATAACCCTAGCCTCCCCTGCTCGAACCCCTCTTCTCTCCCTCGTTCCCACTGCCCGCTGCGGCCACACACAGCCAGCGCCAGGAGGCTGCGCCCGCGCCCGAACCCTCCTCTCGATTTCTCCCTTTCGATCCCGCAGCGCCGCCACCTCGCGCCCGACCCCCTCTCAGCCTCCCGCGCCTCCTCCTCGCCAAATCCCCGTCGCCCGAGGAGAGGAACTCCTCGAGCACCTGCGCCCGCAGCCGTCGTCCTTCGCGCCCAGTAGGAGCCCCGCACCGCTCGTCCCCTTCGTTTTGGCCGGAGCTCGCTGCAGCCCCAGCACCAGTCGTCGCCGAACCTCGTCCCCGCGTCCCCGCTTCTAGTGACCCAGTCCGCCGACGACCTCGACTTCCAGCAGCCGTCTTCGTCCGCAGCTACCTGTCTCCCGCTCGTGCCCGAGGATCGAGCGCCTCCACCTCACCCTCGTGACCCGCCGCTTCCGACCGCCGGTCGTGTAGACCACCGCGACCAGGAGGAGCTCGTCCGCCGCTGTTCCCGTCGCTCCGCCCTCCTGCAAGCCCGACCTCGCGTTGCTGCTCCTCTGCTTCGTCCTCTGCCGCGACCATCTCCTCCCCGATGCCCTTGCTGCTGCCCACCAGAAGCCCTTTTGTCTCGCTTTGTTTTGGATCGGCAAGAACGAGACGCCAAGACCCGTACCCGGACCGTCAAGCATCTTCTCCGAGAATTTTGCAAGTACCACGACGAAGCGCCAAGTACCTCTACCCCCGAACGTCTACGACCCGTGTACAACTACCGTCGCCAAGACCGGACCGACAAGTACCCCGACAACGTGTGTACCACTACCGTCGACCCTCGAAGACTCCGTGGACGTCAAGTTCCTCGCCGTGACCCCGAACGTCTACTTCCATCTACACCGCATCAAACTCGTTCCGTCCCGAATGAACGCTTCGAAGGTATAACCCCGAGACGACACCCGTGAACGGATGCATGTGTGTTGTATGAGATGCTCGTGTTTGCACCGTGTCCGAGTTGTCATTACACGTTCCTCCTCGTTTGCCATGCGTCGACTCGTGGGAACCCGGTATCCGGAATCACCCCACCATCCTTGCATGACATGCTCCCATCTACACTTTCTTTGCACCGACATCTCGATGAGTTGTCGGATCATCGGAATGTTGCCGTGGCACCATTTCCGTTGTAGTTGCCGTGGCACCCCTTTCGTTCCGCCACGGTGACAAATGCTTCATAACATGCCCATATCACCTTTTTCATAAAATTTGCATATAACTTGCATATGTCATCCGCATCATGATAACAATATTTAAAAAAATTAAAATTGTTGTTTGCATTAAATTCAAAATATGCATATGGGGTTTTTCCGGAATTGTTGTTTGTTGTTTCCGGCCTCATTTAAATTGCCTAAAATGGGGGGGGGGGGGGGGGGGGGGGGGGGGGGGGGGGGGGGGGGGGGGGGGGGGGGGGGGGGGGGGGGGGGGGGGGGGGGGGGGGGGGGGGGGGGGGGGGGGGGGGGGGGGGGGGGGGGGGGGGGGGGGGGGGGGGGGGGGGGGGGGGGGGGGGGGGGGGGGGGGGGGGGGGGGGGGGGGGGGGGGGGGGGGGGGGGGGGGGGGGGGGGGGGGGGGGGGGGGGGGGGGGGGGGGGGGGGGGGGGGGGGGGGGGGGGGGGGGGGGGGGGGGGGGGGGGGGGGGGGGGGGGGGGGGGGGGGGGGGGGGGGGGGGGGGGGGGGGGGGGGGGGGGGGGGGGGGGGGGGGGGGGGGGGGGGGGGGGGGGGGGGGGGGGGGGGGGGGGGGGGGGGGGGGGGGGGGGGGGGGGGGGGGGGGGGGGGGGGGGGGGGGGGGGGGGGGGGGGGGGGGGGGGGGGGGGGGGGGGGGGGGGGGGGGGGGGGGGGGGGGGGGGGGGGGGGGGGGGGGGGGGGGGGGGGGGGGGGGGGGGGGGGGGGGGGGGGGGGGGGGGGGGGGGGGGGGGGGGGGGGGGGGGGGGGGGGGGGGGGGGGGGGGGGGGGGGGGGGGGGGGGGGGGGGGGGGGGGGGGGGGGGGGGGGGGGGGGGGGGGGGGGGGGGGGGGGGGGGGGGGGGGGGGGGGGGGGGGGGGGGGGGGGGGGGGGGGGGGGGGGGGGGGGGGGGGGGGGGGGGGGGGGGGGGGGGGGGGGGGGGGGGGGGGGGGGGGGGGGGGGGGGGGGGGGGGGGGGGGGGGGGGGGGGGGGGGGGGGGGGGGGGGGGGGGGGGGGGGGGGGGGGGGGGGGGGGGGGGGGGGGGAGTTTTAACACATGTTCCCATTTAAAAAAAATGTTAACAAATTCAAATAATATTCATGTTTGTATAAAAAAAATTGGTGTTTTCAGAAAATGTTTGTGAATATTAAAAGATGTTCCCTTTCATATTTTGTTCGCGTTTTTTCGAAAGTGTACATAATTCTCAACACATTGTTCAGGATTTAAAAGAATGTCATCTTTCCTAGAATATTCACAAAGTTCATACCTTAAAATCCCCTCGATTGAAAGGGTTGAAAGGAAGAGTAGATTGAATAATTCATGGTCCTTCTCTGGCGTACGATGACGTAACAAAACTCTTAAATGCCCTCGATCAATGAATGGAAAAATAGCGGATGGATTCCCTCACACGCGGCAAAACCGATAGGCCAAATGTTCTTTTTTCATGTGCACACACGGTTTTGCTTGCACATATAATTCTCACTGACTTAAAATGCATACTATTTTATCTCCCGTTGCAACGCACGGGCATATGTGCTAGTGTATATCTATATCTATACCTACTAATAAAGCAAGGTGTGTTCCGCCAATTTTTTCAATCGTTCACCGCTGGAAAAAAAATCTATCCGAGGTGGTACTAAATTCTTATGCGTTCGTCTGCTACAAAAAAAGGCTTATGCAGAATTTTGTACGTGGGCCGCGTGCTGTGGCCCAGCGAATTCAGCCCACTTATTTTTCTACCAGCGCAGCTGAGAAAAAATTATTTTCCGCACAGGGCGATAAAATAGTTGTAGCTTCGCACAGGACAACCAATAATGTGCTGGCCTATTTTTCTTTGTTTCTGTGTTTCTCAAAAAATGTTTAGAATTTAAAAAAAATCATATTATAGAAAATGTTCAGAATTCCAACATTTTGTTGCTAGTTTGAAAAATATTTGGAACTTGAAAATGTTTCCCATTTTTTCAAAAACATTTATTGTTTTTCAAAATTGTTCGAGATTTCTAAAAAGAAAATGGAATTTTAAAAATGCTCCAATATTGAAAAATATTCTTGTTTTAGTGAAATGTTCACAATTCAAAATAATGTTCAAAGTACACATTTTAAAAAATCTTATGAATTTTCAACATATGTTCCCATGCTAAAAAAAGTTCACAAATTCAAATAATGTTCATGTTTTTATAAAAAAGTTGGTGTTTTCAAAAAATGTTTGTGAATTTTAAAAGATTTCCAAGTTTCAAATTTTGTTCACTTTTCTCTACAATTCAAAATAATGTTAAAAGATACACATTTTCGAAAAATGTTATGAATTTTTAACACATGTGTCCCATGCTAAAAAAATGTTCACAAATTCAACTAATGTTCATCTATACCTACTAATAAATCAAGGTGCGTTTTGCCAATTTTTTCATCCGTTCTCCGCCGAGAAGAATTTTTTTTCTATCCGAGTTGGTACTAAATTCTTATGTGTTTGTTTGCTAAAAAAAAAATCGTACATGGGCCATGCGCTGTGACCCTTCGAAGCCAGCCCACTTAATTTTCTGCCCACGCAGCTAGGAAAATTCTATTTTCCGCACTGGACGACAAATAGTCTGAGTTCCGCCCATTTTTTGTGTGTTTTACTTCTATATTTAGTCTCCTTTCCCTATCTCTTTTTTCCCTTCAAAGTTTATTTTTCTTTTAGAATTTATTTCATAAATTACAAATTCTCAAAAAAAGTTCAGAATTAAAATAAAACAAATTGTGAAAAATGTTCAGAATTCCAAAATTTTGTTACTATTTTGAAAAATATTCGGAACTTGCAAAAAGTTTCCCATTTTTTCAAAAAAATTATTGTTTTTCAAAATTCTTCGAGATTTCTAAATAGAAAATGACATTTCAAAAAATAATTCAAATTCAAAAAATATGCCTATTTTAGGGAAATTTTTTAATTTTAAAATAATGATTTTGTATAAAAGATACACATTTTCTAAAAATATTATGAATTTTCAACACATGTTGCCATTTAAAAAAAATGTTAACAAATTCAAATAATATTCATGTTTGTATAAAAAAAGTTGGTGTTTTCAAAAAATGTTTGTGAATTTTAAAAGATGTTCCCTTTCATATTTTGTTCGCGTTTTTTCAAAAGTGTATATAATTTTCAAAAGATTGTTCAGGATTTAAAAGAATGTTCATCCTTCCTAGAATATTCACAAAGTTTATACCTTAAAATCCCCTCGATTGAAAGGATTGAAAGGAAGAGTAGATTGAATAATTCATGGTCCTTCTCTGGCGTACGACGACCTAACAAAACTCTTAAATGCGTCTCGATCAATGAATGGAAAAATAGCGGATGTATTCCCTCACACGTGGCAAAACCGAGAAGCCAAATGTTCTTTTTTCATGTGCACATATTATTCTCACTGACTTAAAATGCATACTATTTTATCTCCCGTTGCAACGCACGGGCGTATGTGCAAGTGTTATAAATTTTTATGGTTTTTTCAAAAAATGTTTGTGAATTTTAAAAGATGTTCCTGTCTGAAATTTTGTTCACGTTTTTTTGAAAGTTTACATAATTTTCCAAAAACTGTTCAAGATTTAAAAAATGGTTGAAGTGTCCTAATTCAGAAACTTCCTACCTTAAAATCTCCTTGATTGAAAGAAAAAGTATATTGAATAATTCATGTGCCTTCTCTGGCGTACGATGATGTAATAAAACTCTTAAATGCCCACGATCAATGCATGAAAAACTAGCGGATTGATTACTTCACACCCGGCGAAACCGAGAAGCTAAATATTCCTTTTTCACATGCACATAAGGTTTTGCTTGCACATATAATTCTCACTAATTTTAAATGCATGCTATTTTTTCTCCCGTTGCAACGGACGGGCATATGTGCTAGTACTAATAAAGCAAGATGTGTTTCGTTAATTTTTTCATCCGTTCACTGCGGACAAGAATTTTTTTCTATCCGATGTGGTACTAAATTCTTATGCGTTTGTCTGCTAGAAACAGAATTTTCGTACGTGGGTCGCACGCTGTGGTCCAGCGAAGCCAGCCCACTTATTTTTCTGCCCATGCAGCTAGGAAAATTTTATTTTCTGCAGTGGGCGATAAATAGTCTGAGTTCCGCCCATTTTTCTTTTTTTCCCTGTATTTTACTTCTACATTTAGTCTTCTTTCCCTATCTCTTTTTTCCCTTCCAAGTTTATTTTTCGTTCAGAATTTATTTCATAAATTAAAAATTCTCAGAAAACGTTCGGAATGAAACAAATAAGTTTTGAAAAATGTTCAGAATTCCAAAATTTTGTTGCTATTTTGAAAAATATTCAGAACTTGCAAAAAGTTGCACATTTTTTCAAAAAAATAATATTATTTTTCAAAATCGTTTGAGATTTCTGAACAGAAAATTACATTTCAACAAATGATCCAAATTCGAATAATATTCTTATTTTAGTGAAATTTTCAAATTTTAAATAATGTTTGTGTATAAAGATACACATTTTCTAAAAATCTTATGAATTTTCAACACGTGTTTCCGTTTTAAAAAAAATCACAAATTCAAATAATATTCATGTTTCTATAAAAAAGTTGGTGTTTTCAGAAAATGTTTGTGAATTTTAAAAGATGTTCCCTTTCATATTTTGTTCGCATTTTTTCGGAAGTGTACATAATTTTTAAAAAATTGTTCAGGATTTAAAAAATTGTTCATATTTCCTTGAATATTCAAAAACTTCATACCTTAGAATCCCCTCGATTGAAAGGATTGAAAGGAAGAGTAGATTGAATAACTCATGGTCCTCCTCTAGCGTACGATGACATAACAAAACTCTTAAATGCCCTCGATCAATGAATGGAAAAATAGCGGATGGATTTCTTCACACGCGACAAAACCAAGAAGCTAAATGTTCTTTTTTCGTGTGCACACAGCGTTTTGTTTGCACATATAATTCTCACTGACTTTAAATGCATACTATTTTATCTCACGTTGCAACGCACGGGCATATGTGCTAGTTCTTTCCTATGCGATCAGACATGCCCACGATCAAACAGCTACTCTCGTGCATATGCACGGACGGCTTCACTTTCCTTTCCGCTGAGTCTCCCGTGTGCAACGCAGAGTTAGTTAATTCCCTGATTAATTGTCAGCTAATTCAACAGAGACGTGCATATGTCTGCTTCCTCTACCATTCAATTTAATCAATGGGGAGTATGTCCCTTCCTCCATCCGATTTAACCGGAGCAAATCAGCGCATCCATGCATGTCCGTCTCCATGACGGATGGAGTTAATTCCTTGATTTTTGGCTTTCAGTTCTGTTCTAAGTCAAGAGATAACCAGCATTCCCCCCTTAATAATTTCGTACCAATTCACCCTTCAACCAGCTTAGTACATATAGTCTCACGCACTATATAAATTGGTATGATTGAACTTAAGCAGATGATGTGGGACTACTTAAAAGAACAAAACATATTTTCTACATGCCAACATGTGAACTGTTTGTGCAGCCCAAGGCCCGATTGATAGCACGTATAAAAAAACTTATTCAGTAGCACACTACATAATTTAGTCTAGGGATGAAATTATTATCAAAAGCTTGGTATCTGAAGTGGTCACTTGGTGAGGGTGGCACGTCTTGCGTTCAAGCGTTCATCCTGACACATAATTTTTTGCCTCCTTTATATCTTGGGCTGCACGTGTTGCCAGGGCCTCCACGTGGTTGGGCTGAGGCCCATGTGGCTGGCGGGCAAGTCATGTTTTTTTATTATGATAACTGGGCTGCAGGTTGAATACGGTGAATGGATCCAAAAATTAGTACCACCTCAGATAGAAAACATCACAAAAACTTAAAAATAATAATATGGTTGAACAGATGAAAAAAAATCAAAGAAACGCATCTTGCTTTATTTTTTTAACACAATACAGACGCAAGCACTCATATATACGCACATACACTCATTCCTATGAACACATACACGCACACCCTAACCCTATCATTACCTCCGAGAGACTGAGCCGACATATCATCTTGAGATTTTACGAAGTCACCATAGGTGCCTCGTAGTCGACGTGAATGTCTCCTCCCACTGAACGCGCATCACTGAAATCCTGAAATAAATCCAGAATAAATGCGAGCAGCAGGACTTGAACCATGTTGAGTTGACATCCAACCACAGGTTGTTTTGCCGCACCTTGCTTTATTAATAGGTATAGATATAAGAGCTCTAATTTACCCTTAAAAAGGAAATCATGCGGTATTTCTATTGCTACACTTTTTGGCCCTACGTGCAGAATCTTTTGATTGGGTGTGTGTGGGAGTGAGGGACAACTCTAGGTACATATGGCAATGTGCAGTCAGGAAAATGATAAAATGGAACAAAGGCTCACCAAAGGTTGCATGACTCTTCCAACAGTCAGGAAAATGATAAAATGGAACCATATGATGTATGTCTCCATCAACAACAATTTTTCACCCTAGGTGATGAATAGCCTACAAAATAATATTCTGCAACCAATTGTACAATAATATTATGCAACGGGCCGCTAAATTTTGCCTAATATCTAACAATGGCCTTATATTTATTATGTGGGCCCTCCCAAAATTTTAAGGTTTAAAAAATGATTTGAAATCTAATTTTAGTTAATACACTAAAAGTTAATTTGCATTATTTCTTAGAAAATATAAAATGACCACAAAAATTATGATTGTTTTTGTGAGGTCTTATTATAGTCCAGAGAGGCTCCACCAATAATTTCATGAAAATCTAGAGTTGCTTTGAGTTATGTGCACTGTAATTAATAAACATATACTCCCTTTGTATCAAAATATAAGATCTTTTTTACGTCTTATATTTTGATACAGAAGGGAGTACCACACTGTCCACTGTAGCAGGCCACACATGAGCGCAATGTAATAAAGTTGCGCCCAGTATGTGCACCATAACCGCAGTTGCCTTGCTGTCGGCTCATTCTGCCCAACTCCCTGCAGCCTTTAAGGCTCAGCCCAACCGGCCTACCCAGCCGAGCCCTGTATTTGTTCCTGTATTTTTTACCCCTAAAAACATGATTAATTAAATTAAAAAAGAGAAACACAAATATGCAATCAAACAATTCACTTATTTGCTAAATACACACATACTCCATGCGTCCCGAATTACTTGTCGCGGTAATGAATAGAAATGAATGTATCTAGAACTAAAAATACGTCAAGATACATCCATTTCTGTGACAAGTAATTCGGGACGGAGGGAGTACATTAGAAGTCATGCCATTGCAGTCCTGATTATTAGTACCAATACCTAAGGTTAATAATGGCTTGTAGCAGGGTGTGTGTGACCTGGTCTCCGTCAGTGAGTCTCAAAGCCAAGGACCATGGACCAACATGCAGAAAGGTACAGTAGGATACAATACTTGGTGTAAAAACGGTCCGTTTTTTATCTGTCTGTTAACATGCAGCAAGGTCAGGCTACAGTAGCCGTGCCTTTGCTGTTCAAAATCAGCATCAATCGGATCCCAGCTAGTAGACCAGGACGCTACAACAATGTTGACAACACATCTATTTAGTTAGCTACTGTACTTGCTATCACTCACCACAATTATTCAGGAGCATTTCTGTTTGCTATACTAGCTACCTCCATATAGAAATTAATGGTTTTGGTGCATTTTATATTATTTTTATGGACTAACATATTAATATAGTGTCAAGTGTCAGTTGTTGTTTTCTGCTTATTTTTTATTTTACACAAAATAGATACCCCTACAAAGGTCCAAACAAGAGGAAACTTTTTGATTTTTTTTTTGAAACATAAGAGACCCTCGAAGCTTCGGGGAGGACTAGAAGAGGTGGCCACAAGTTAGGGGCAGACCCTAGGGGGTAGGGAGGGCCACCCTGGCTTGTGGGTCCCTGGAACTCCATTGGGCGTAAATCCAATGCTAAAAATTTCTACAAATTGAGAAACCCCCGTAAAGAAACCTAGAATAATCCTTCTCCGAAACCTCTGTTTCGAAGCTATCTCATCTGGAGCACTTTTCCCACACCTGCCGGAGTGGGGAAACCATTGGGGAGGCCACCTTCATCATCCTTGTTACCTCCATGGTGATGTGTGTGAGTTCATCCTTGGGGCTGAGGGTTTGTGCCAGTAGCTATGTGTTTGATCTCTCTTTCTCGTGTTCTTGATTTGACACGATCTGGATGTTTCATGAGCTTTGTTAATAAAGTTGGATCACATGATGTTCACCTCCCTCTCTTATTTCATTGTGAATTGAGTCTTGCTCTTTGAGTTTTTTTTTTATGTTGGATTGAATATTTTGGATTTGAGATCACTTGATGCATGTCTTACTCACGGATACCCATGACGACATTGGGGTAATCTAGCTGACATAAGAGTTGATTGATACGTATCATATTGTGTTGTCGTAGTACGATCTCTAGGACTATTCGTGACACTTTGGGTTGGTTCATAAGATTGATTAGAAAGACGATACGTGATTTGATCCTACTTTCTCTAATAGGAAAAGAAACTTTGGAGTGATTCTTTGCTGCACTTTTGGGGATTATCATGTGATTCCATTATGTTAATGATGTTTAGAGATTGCACTAGTGAAATTATGAACCCTAGGCCTTATTTCTAAGCATTTTGAGACACTATTTTGCTTGATTTTTGTTACTTTCTAGCTTGCTATTTTATTTTTTGGGTGACAAAAACTTATTTCTGCCATCCATATTACACATCTATCATCACCTCTTCTCCGAACTAGTGCACCTATACAACTAAAAATTGTATTGGGTGTGTTGGGTACACAAGAGACTAGATGTATTTGGTTGCAAGATTATTTGAGAGAGAACCATCTTCATCCTACACCTCCCACGGATTGATAAATCTTAGGTCATCCACTTGTGGGAAATTTTTTGTTGTCCTACAAAACTCAGCGCTTGGAGGCCCAACAAAGTGTACAAGAATGAAGTTGTGTAGTAGACATGATTGTGATATGTTGCATTGGAATCCGTGAGAGCTATCGTATGGTTTTTCTATTTCACACATGCTCTACTGGAGTACCTCTGTAAGAGTATTGCATACGAGATTGTGACCTTCCAAATTTCCTCTACTTGGAGATCATGACTGATGGCGTGAAGCATGGTTAAGATTAGTTGTTGGGCGGTCAGATCTGTGAGTGTGTGTAAGGGGGGGGCCCCCCCCCGCGCGCGACTAAGGATGTGTGGGAAGCATAGTGTTGACCAACAGATTGAGTATGTAACGTCAGATCTAAAATGACATTCAATGCTTAGTGTGCATCATTTTCATCTGTACTTGTTGAACAACAACAATATGCATTGTTAAACAATGTCATTGGGGCATTCGATGCAGGAAGTTTGTACAACTTTTACTTGATGGGTTCTACTGGAGCAAGTGTGAGCTGAATGCTAGAAAAAGAAACTAATTCATTAATTTGTTGCTTGGGGGGAGGGGTTGAGTGATAGAGATTTCAGGTGCATATGAGCCTGGGCTCAGCATCATGTTTCTTAAGGCATATTTGGTTTCTGCCCACGTTGTACTTACCAAAAATAGCGGCACCATTTCGCACGTGAATGAGCGTATGATCTGAACTACCAACAAATATTTAGTGTAGCTATGAAGATTTGGCTTTCATCCTGCCAGTCAGCGTCAAATTTTTGGTGGGACAACTCTCGGTTGCAATCCAAACAACTCTTATTTGTTAGCCATGTTACAAATGGCCTTATTATTTACAATAACTTATATGAGTACATTTTTAACCAATATCTATGTACATAATTTTTTTAGAAGGCAACTTTAACGCCTGTGTATATTTTCCGTCAAGGGAAGGGAATCTGGATATAAAATCAGCAAGGCTATATTGGGATCCATGTTCTTGTGAGGAATTCCTCTCTATTACTCCCTCCATCCCGAATTACTTGTCGCATAAATAGATGTATCTAGACGTATTTTTAGTTCTAGATACATTCATCTTGGGGAAAAGTAATTTGGGGTGGAGGGACTATTATTTTTGGATCGTACAAGGCTCTCAAAGGACCCAGAGTAGGGCTGCAAGAAAACCTCGAGGCTCGTGAACCGCTCGAGATCGACTCGTATTTTGGCTCGACTCGAGATCGACTCTAAAAGAAATGAGCTGAGTATAAAAACTTTATGTATCTCGATTGAGAAATGAACAGATCTTGAGCCAACACTGGCTCGCTAAATTTTAACTCGATTGCTCAATATTATATAATTATATTACATAATTTTGATATATATTAAAAGATGAGATAATTTTTTACCATATAGATACTCAAAAAAAATCATTACTTTATATGTTGTGTACGATTTTTCTCCACTTTACCTACTATCAACCATGGAAGCTTAATTAAATGCGGAGAAAATTTAGCCCTGTTATGGTATGTGGTCAGAAATGTGTTAGATATCATGTTATTTTGGCCAAAGTTTGAGAGCAGGCGCACATTTGTTTCTTCTCTTGCTAGTTCATCCATGATTTCTTGCTATTAAGTACAAGTCTTCAGCTGAGAAAGAATAATTTGAATTATATAATGGTTTCTTATTTTGTGTTGTGGCCTACATTGTTTGAAAATTTGTGCCACATTATTAAAAAAAAATCATCTTATTTAGCTTGAAACTAGCTCGAGATCGTTACAAACTGAGCCCAAGGCATTTTCTACAGCTCAACCTTGAGCTTCGCTCGGTTTGAGCTCGCTCGAATATTAGTATAAGTTGAGTTGAGTCTAATCCAACTCGCTCGAACTCGACTCGTTTGCAACCATACCCAGAGCTGCATTAACTATACTCAGTGATTTTACAGCTCATAAAAGGCTCATTAGAAATAAAATCACAATAATGTAGGAGATATGCCCTAGAGGCAGTAATATCAGTTACTTTGTATCTCCGGGTTTGTAATGAATGTTTATGTTCCATGCTATAACTGCAATGATTCTCGAGTCTGCAATATCCACGAGGCTTGGAGGGAAACTCATATGCACGTGTGAGATAATAAACGGAAAATGTATTCCTAGTCATGCCTCTATGACTGGCTCAAGTATTGCATGATGATCCTGTTTTCCTGATCATGGGCATGACTATGCCGGCAATTTTGAGGGCACAATGTTAGTAGAACACTTGTGTTGAATCGACCCGATTGATGTTATACTATGAGATACATTCGTCATGAGTTAATGGTTAATAACACAAAGATAGTTAATGGGGGGGGGGGGGGGGGGGGGGGGGGGGGGGGGGGGGGGGGGGGGGGGGGGGGGGGGGGGGGGGGGGGGGGGGGGGGGGGGGGGGGGGGGGGGGGGGGGGGGGGGGGGGGGGGGGGGGGGGGGGGGGGGGGGGGGGGGGGGGGGGGGGGGGGGGGGGGGGGGGGGGGGGGGGGGGGGGGGGGGGGGGGGGGGGGGGGGGGGGGGGGGGGGGGGGCGGTATCCATCATCGTCTGGCCAGACACATTGTGATTTGATCACAGGGATGCCAGAACACGGAAACGAGTAAAGAGAACAATACCGGTAATGAGGTAACTTGCATAGTGGACAAGTTGTTAATCCACGGGGATGCATAAATCTCACCTCGGGTATTTGTAACATATCGCGAAGCAACAGGAATAGCTCACGGCAACCTGAGGTTCACTCGAATATTCATTCGTGTGGGTATAGGGATCAGTAAGGGTGTCCACGGCTTCGATGCTGATCATTGATCGGAAGGGAGTTCCGGTCATGTCTATACTTCACCGAACCTATAGGGTCACACGCTTAAGGGTCATCTATTTGCTGAATACTAGACAGGGAGTCTGAGAGAATTTTACCGAAAAAGTTTCGGACGAAACGGAAATGTTCCGGAGAGAATATCGGAATAGTTCTGGTAAAACCGAAAAGTTGTTTCGGGATATTCCATTAAGTCAAATTGGTTTCGGAACATGCCTGATAATTCTTGGAGGGTGCCAGAATCATTTTGGAAACTTTCTGGAATTTTCTGGGATGAAAACCGGAAATGTTCCGGAGCTGCCGGAACCGCTATGGTTGCTTTTCGCTGAAGAAAACATTGTTCTGGAATTGTTCCAGAATGCGTTGAGAATTATTTTGGTGGGTACTGGAAATGTTCTAAGCCCACATAAATATTTTCAGTTCATTCGGACGCTGAAAAATGTCATCGTGAATAGTGAAAACAGATTTTGATATTTTTGGAAAAGCATCTTTTTGGATAGTCCAAAAAGGCCTTCTAGAAGGGGAAGGAGAGCATGGCACCTCATGGGGGGGTCCCCCCCCCAATGTGGCCGGCCAAGGGTGGAGCTCCACCATGGAGCTCCACATGGCACTCCCATATGGCATATTCCCTTTTGGAAAGGAATATGCCAAGGGTACTTTGGGGTTTTGGTGTGACCATTCTACCCCTTGGCCATCCTATATATAGGAGTGCATATGGCTGCCATTTGCTCATCCTTTGCTCTCACATACAAATGCCATGCATGATCTGGCTCTGTCTCTCCCTCCCACGAAAAGAGTTTTCGTAGAGCCGAAAGGCTGTCTGTGTTCCGGTGGGAACTAGTTCTGGACGGCGAAGCCCTGCCGGATAGATGACACCGTATGTGTGCAACTTTGTAGAGAGGTCGTAGTTTCGATCTTAGTGCCCTGAGGGGCTGTTCGAGAGTGCCTCCCGATGGGCTGTCCAAGTGACGGTCTGAGTTCTGTGAGTCCTCCCGAAGGGCTGTCCGAGTGACTGTCCGAGCTTCGAAGGTCCTCCCGAAGGGCCGTCCGCGACACCGTCCGGGGGACTGTTCGACCGCCTCCCGGAGGGCTGTCCGAAGGGAAGACGAGGGTATACATCCTCGTGGTTGGGAGGTTGTAAATCCTAGCTGCGGGGATCTGCACCAACGATCGTCATCGACTCTACTTCCGCTGCGCTATGAGTCGGTAACGAAAATGATCAAACCTTGTATGCAGTCTCCATAGTGATCCTGGGCTGGTGCGTAGGTTGGAAAATTTTTGTTTTCTGCTGCGTTCCCCAACAACTATGAGTTGTCGTCGGGAGAAGAACACAATGGCAAGGAGGACAAGGTTGAGGAAGTTGCAGGAGCCCAGGCTTCGGAAGGAGAACAAGCCATCCCCATGGAGGAGACCGCAGAGAAGGGAGATATACTTCAACCCTTATATGATCATCTCTCCCCATCCGTATTTGAAGCCCTAAGAGTCTTTGAAATAGTTTTTGTTCAGAATACATCTCTCACTCGCGAAGTTATTTTGTTGGAAGAGCAAAACATCGCCCTTCGGAGCATCAACCGCAGATTGATGTATCTGCTTGAGCTGAAGGACAAGCTCGCTACCTCATCACCACCACCATCATCACCGAAGAAGAAAACTTGAGCACATGGGTATGGGCACTCCCCTTGGCTTGTGCCAAGCTTGGGGGAGGTGCCCCGGTATCGTATCACCATCACTTTTATTATCTTTACCTACTTTTAGTTCGATCCTTAGTTATTTCGTGATCAAGTTGAATAAAAGTTTAGTATGATCTATTTTCGAGTGTTAGCTTCGTGATCCATCTATCTATGTAATCGAGTTGGGAGTTATATAATAAAGAGTAGTTTGAGTTTTTGCTTCTTTACTTTTATGTTTCAATCCTAGCAATGAAAATAATGAAAAGATCATATGCTAATCTTATGGAAAGTAATGACATTACATAAAGAAAAGTATAAGTGGTAAAATTTATTGGAAGTTAACAAACATAGCATTAGTCAATGATGCAATTCATGAAAGAATTAATAAGGGAAGAGAAGATTCACATGCAAATATACTATCTTGGACATCTTTTATGATTGTGAGCCCCCATTAAGTATTTTATGTCAAATTGTTGACGTTGGACAAGGAAGACAACGTAATGAATTATGTTTGGTTCATATTCACATAGAAGTTATATTGTTATAGATCCTCCAACATGTGGTGCTTGCCCAATATCTTTGCTAGCCAAAAATCCGCACCAAGTAGAGATACTACTTGTGCATCAAAAACCCTTAAACCCAGTTTCATGTCATTAGAGTCCACTATATCTACCTATGGATTGAATAAGATCCTTCAAGTAAGTTGTCATCAGTGCAAAAAGCAATAAAAATTGCCTCTAAATATGTATGAAACTTTTATTGTAAGGGAAAATAAGCTTTGTACGAACTTGTGATGGCAAAGAAATAAAAGCGATGGACTGCATAATAAAGGTTGCTTGCATAAGGGGCAATATAAAGTGACGTTACTTTGCATTAAGAGCTTGTGCATCCAACAATAAAAGCGCATGACAACCTCTGCTTCCCTCTGCGAAGGGCCTATCTTTTACTTTTATGTATTTAATTTTTATGCAAGAGTCAATAGTGTTCTCCTCTATTCCTTTTTGGTGTTCTCTTTTGCAAGCATCATGTGGTGGGGAAAGATCTAAGCATATATATCCAGTTGGATATGATTGATCATGAGTTATTATTGTTGACATCACCCTTGAGGTGAATAAGTTGGGAGGCGAAACTATAAGCCCCTATCTTTCTGTGTGTCTGGCTGAAACTTTTTGCTCCATATATATGTTGTGAGTGTTAGCAATCATAGTAGACTATATGATGGTTGAGTATGTGGACTTGCTAAAAAGCTCCTACATGAGACCCTTCCTGAAAATATGATGAATTGCAATTGCATTGTTGACTGAGAATATAGTTTGTTAGTTTTCAAGAAAGTTTATGCCTTATACTCCATTGTTGTGATGAATTGTTACTTTCTCATGAGAAGTTTTATGATATTAAATATTGCTACTATAATAATTCTCATGATGCTGCTATGTCCGTATTTTGTTTTTATCGACACCTCTCTCTCTAAACATGTGGACATGATTTTCAATATCGGCTTTCACTTGAGGACAAGCGAGGTCTAAGCTTGGGGGAGTTGATACGTCCATTTTGCATCATATTTTGCTACTATTATTTATAGTGTTTTTAATCATTATAACACTTTTTGGAGCAATTCTAATGCCTTTTCTCTCTTAATATGCAAGATTCACACAAGGAGGGAGAATGCCGGCAGCTGGAATTCTGGACCTGAAAAAGCTATGTCAAGATACCTATTCTGCACATCTCCAAATGAGCTGAAATTTCACGGAGAATTATTTTGGAATAAATAAAAAATACTGGAAGCAAAAAGTACCAGAGGGGGCCACCCAGGTGCCCACGAGGCACCAGGGCGCGCCACCCCCTGGTACCTCGTGGGGCCCCTGGCCCACTTCTGGCCCCCATTTTCTGGTATATAAGTGCATTTGCCCTGGAAAAAAATAAAGAGAAGACTTTTGGGACGGTGCGCCGCCGTCTCGAGGCGGAACTTGGGCAGGAGCACTTTTGCTCTCCGACGGAGAGATTCTGCAGGGGATACTTCCCTCCGAGAGGGGGAAATCGTCGCCATCGACATCACCAACAACCCTCACATCATGGGAGGGCCAATCTTCATCAACATCTTCACCAGCACCATCTCATCTGAAACCCTAGTTCATCTCTTGCATTCAATCTTTGTCTCAAAACCTCAGATTGGTATCTGTGGGTTGCTAGTAGTGTTGATTATATCTTGTAGTTGATGCTAGTTGGTTTATTTGGTGGAAGATTATATGTTCAGATCCAATATGCTATTCAATACCCCTCTGATCTTGGGCATGTTGATGATTTGTGAGTAGTTACTTTTGTTCTTGAGGATATGAGAGAAGTCTTGTCATAAGTAATCATGTGAATTTGTTATTCGTTCGATATTTTGATGATATGTATGTTGTTGATTCTCTTAGTGGTGTTATGTGAACGTCGACTACATGACACTTCACCATCTTTGGGCCTAAGGGAGTGCATTGTGGAGTAGTAATTAGATGATGGGTTGCTAGAGTAACAGAAGCTTAAACCCTAGTTTATGCGCTATTCCGTAAGGGGCTGATTTGGATCCATATGTTTAATGCTTTGGTTAGAGTTATCTTAATTCTTCTTTCGTAGTTGCGGATGCTTGCGAGAGGGGGTAATCATAAGTGGGAGGCTTGTTCAAGTAAGAACAGCACCCAAGCACCAGTCCACCCACATATCAAATTATCAAAGTAGGGAACGCGAATCGAACCAACATGATGAATGTGACTAGATGAAATTCCCATGTGTCCTCGAGAACGTGTTGCTTATTATAAGAGATCGTTTCGGCTTGTGCTTTGCTATAAAAAGGATTGGGCTACCTTGCTGCACTCTTTGTTACTATTGTTACTTGTCACTTGGTACAAACTATCTTGCTGTCAAACTACTCATTACCGATATTTTCAGTGCTTGGAGAAAACACCTTGCTGAAAACCGCTTGTCATTTCCTTCTGCTTCTCGTTGGGTTCGACACTCTTACTTATCGAAAGGACTATGATTGATCCCCTATACTTCTGGGTCATCACACGGCGCCGATGGCCATGGGGCAGCCATCCGAGGCCTCTCCCACGCCTAGAAGACTCCCCCTCGCTCCCCCGATAAACCCTAGCTCTCTCTCTCTTCGCCCTCGCGCCATTTCCCTCGCTGTCATTGCCGCCCGAAGCTCTCCGTCGCCCCCCCTCGACGCCATCACGGCCACCAGCCTCCCCAAGCCCTGAGATTGTGTCATGGAGCATCGCCGGCGACCGCTACATCATCCACGCGCGTCGTCCTGAGCAGAAGCGTCCCTGAGCAGCCGCTTTCTGCCATCGTCCCCGACTGGATCACCGCCGTCCGCCGCTCGATTCGCCCACCTCCGGCAACCCTGGCTCCCCTAAGCTCCCCCTCTAGCCGTGATGTGAGCCCCGCCTCACCTCCCTTTCTTCCTCTGTCTCACTGCTCTGCCGTAGCTAGCTAGGGCCGAAGCCACGCACCGCCGTGTTAGTGCCGCCGTCGGACGTCGTCGTCGCGGTCGCTGCCGGCCACCCTAGCTTTCCCCACTGCCACCAGCAGATGCGCGGCACTGCGGCCGTTTGGTAGGACCGAGCAGCGGGCCAAATGGTCGCCGAAGGCGAGCGCACGGCCATCGCCCATGTCGTTGCCGTCGCCGGAGCATAGTAGCTCCTTGCCGCCGCTAACCCCGCCGACGTGGCGTCATTAACTGCTAACCCTCTCCACTAATCCCCACTGACAGCCGGGCCCCACGCGGATTAATTAAGCCTAATAAAATCTGTTAGTTAAATTAACTAAACTGACAAACGGGGCCCACCGCACTGTTCATTTGGCTAAGCTCTGCTGAGTCAGCCTCCTGACTCAGCAGAGGGCCCACCAGTCAGCCTCTGCTGACTGGACCCAGTTGACCAGTCAACGGTCCAGTCAACTGCTGACTGGGCCCACCTGTCAGCCATTGTGCTTAACAGCTGGGTACACCCACTGGGTACCCGTAGCAATTTCCATTTTATTTTTGAATTTAGAATAATTCCAAAAATTACAGAAAATGATTAAAACTTTGGAAAATTATATAAAATAAACCGTAACTCGGATGAAAATAATTTATATATGAAAAACGATCAGAAAAATATGACGAATCCGAATATGCCACCCAAATACCTGCCACGCCTCTCTAACATGATGAACATAGAACTTTTTGCCTGTTTCTGATAGATGAATAGTGTCAGACCTCCGGTAAATAATTCCAAATTAATTCCTAAATCAACTAAAATGGTTTAGGGATGTATTAGGTCACCCCTGCACTGCATATTGCCATGCCGTGCATTTGTGTTGCATTGTTTGCCATGTATTTATTGTTTCTCCCCCTCTTCTCTCCGGTAGACCCCGAGACCGACGCTGCTGCCGAGTACGACTACGCCCCTGATGACCAGACCTTTTCAGCAGAGCTTCCAGGCAAGCAAAACCCCCTTGATCATTCCTATATTGCCTATTCCTTCTCCCTCATGGTTGCATTAGATTTTGCTAATGTAATTGCTTGCTCCTATTCTGATGCATGGCCTGCTTTTGTAACCTGCTGTTGTTTCTTTACCTGTTATCCTAAACGGCTTAGAATAGGTTGGCTAGTGATCCATCAGAGACCCCTCATCCTTGTCCTAGTTACCCCGCTTTGTTACTATTGCCTCAATCTTTGTGATCGATGTGTAGAGACCATCACATCACCGCACACCCCCTTAGTTGTACGGCTCTGCAGGGCTACTATCGAGTGCTGGGGGTGATACCTCGTACTACACTCCTGATGATATCCCTGTAGTATAGCACATCGATGGTGATTGCAGAGGGTGATTCCTCGCTCTCCCCTTCCCGATGATGACTCTGTCGTGCAACCCCTCAAGTGGGGACCATCGAGGGTGATTCCTCCTGGTTCTCCTTGACGGATTACATCGAGTAGGATTCCAACGAGGGTGATTCCTCGGATTCCCCATGCTATTATGGACACACAGATACTTTGACCTTTACCTCAGTACTTGGGAAGTCGGGTATGCCAGGAGGGAACCCGCGAGAGATTGTTGTGGCGGAACGACAGGGCAGGTGGAGACCACCTAGGAGAGAGGTGGGCATGGTCCCTGGTCGTTGGACCGCATGTTACCAAGTCGGAGCGACAGGAATCCTGTTCGTCTCTGCGAGTTACTAAACACGCCTAACGGATTTGGGTATTTGATCTGAGTTGGCCGCTGGCCATATACGCACAACCACCATGTGGGATAATGGTTATGGGACCCTCTACATCGTATGTATCAATCGAAAGCTCTTCAGACGTCACAGCTCAGAGATGCGGGCTGATTGTTGGGGTGAGCTGGTTACGTCTGTGGTGTTTCCACAGTCACGCTTGGGCCCCGACCAGCCACGTAACATGCAGGAGTGCAAAGGGCGATGGCCCATGACCCCTTCGCACTTAGGATTTAGACCGGCGTGCTGACCTCTCTGCTGAGCCTAGGTAGGACTGCGCCACGTTGATTACCCGAGGCCGGGTATTACCCAGTAAGTGTGTCTGGCCAGATGTAATCGAGCATGCTGGGTAACAGTAGTGCACCCCTGCAGGGAAGTTATCTATTCGAATAGCCGTGTCCATGGTAACAGGATGCTCAGTGTTGTATCCCGATCTACTACAACTTGAACTAAATACATGTCACTTTAATTGTAAGCTCCGGGATCGCTTTCTCGCAGGGAGTCGAGGAAGGATCTCTGGGCTTTGCTTCTACATGCTTGTTACTTTATGTTATGCTACTAATCTGCACTCTTCTAATGCTCCAAGACGCTGAAGATGCTAGTCTTTGGTAGGCTAGGCTTCCCCCCCTCTGTTCCGGCATTTCTGCAGTTTAGTCCAAACATATAGCCTCATTCCTTTGATACCGATGCATACTTAGTATAGTTCTGATGTAAGTCTTGCGAGTACTTTGGATGAGTACTCACGGTTGCTTTGCTCCCTTTTTTCCCCATACCCGATTGCTGCGATCAGATGACGGAGCCTCGGAGCCAGCTGCTCCTGTCAACGACTGCTACTACACTCCCGGTGGAGCCTACTACTACGTGGAGACCGATGACCAGGAGTAGATTCAGAGGCTCCCAGGCAGGAGGCCTGCGCCTTTTTGATCAGTGTCGTTGTTTTGCTCAGCCTTCTTAAGCCAAACTTGTTTAACTTTGTGTCTGTACTCAGATACTATTGCTTCCGCTGATGCTTGTATGACTCGAGCTTATGTATTTGGGCCCTCGAGGCCCCTGGCTTGTAATATAAAGCTTGTATGACTTTTATTTGTGTTTAGAGTTGTGTTGTGATATCTTCCCGTGAGTCTCTGATCTCGATCGTGTGCATTTGTGTGTATGATTAGTGCACAGTCGAGCAGGGGCGTCACACCTTAACAAATAACTGTTATGGAATATTTGCTAAATGATGAACTATTTGGCAGCAACTTTTGTGCAACTTCAAATTTCACTTACCATTTGAATTGATTTCAGTGGTGGAATTTGAAATGAGATATGAATCCAATATGATCAAGCATTGCAAACCAAGGTGATTAAGCATAATCATGAGGATCACTATAGCTCATTACATAGGGGTGTTATAATTCTCCTCCTCTAAAAGAAATTCTCGTCCCGAGAATTCAGGAGGTAGAAGGGAAAAGATCGGGGTATTCTTCGCAAAGACGATCCTCATGTTCCCAAGTGGCTTCATCTTCAGTATGATTCGACCACTGCACTTTAAGGAACTTGGTTGCCTTCTGACAGGTTCAACGTTCAGCTTGATCAAGAACGCAGATCGGATGCTCCTTGTAAGAAAGATCATTTTGCAATTCGAGCATTTCATGATCCACTGCACGGTGCGGATCCTTGAAGCAACGACGAAGCAACGACGAAGTTGTGGTGGCAATTCCCATTTATAAGCCACATATCCATGTCTGGCGAGAATGCGGAAGGGTCCAATGTAGCGAGGAGGTAACTTGCCCTTGATTCCAAAACGATGAGTGCCCTTCATAGGAGTGACACGCAGATAAGCTTGTTCACCAGGTTGATAGATCGATCCCCAATGTTTACGATCATAGTTGCCCTTCTGGCGGGACTGAGCTGCCTTGAGATTTTCCTGGACAATACGGACTTGCTCTTCAGCTTGTTGGATAATATCCGGACCGATGAGCGATCGTTCCCCAGTTTCTGACCAATTCAGAGGGGTTCGACACTTACGTCCATATAGTACCTCGAAGGGTGCCATCTTCAAGCTAGCTTGATAGTTGTTGTTGTATGAGAATTCAGCATACGGGAGAGATTCTTCCCACTTCTTGCCAAAAGAGATGACACAAGCACGTGGCATATCTTCAAGCACTTGATGAACCCGTTCAACTTGACCTTGGGACTGGGGGTGATAAGCTGAGCTCCAGGTTATATGAGTTCCCATAGCTTGTTGGAAACTATCCCAGAACTTTGAGGTGAAGAGGCTGCCACCGTCTGAACTGATTTCTTTCATAATACCATGGAGTGTCACAATTCTGGAGATATACAAGTCTGCTAACTGACTAGCAGTGATCGTCTCCTTGACTGGCAGAAAATGTGTAACTATGGAGAATTGATCAACGATGACAAGAATTGCATCGTGACCTTTCTGCGACTTGGGAAGGCCAGTAATGAGGTCCATCTGAACCTGATCCCATTTCCATTCAGGAATAGGAAGCGGTTGCAGAATTCCAGTAGGCTTCTGATGTTCTGCCTTGACACGATGGCAAATGTCATATTCGGCAACATAACGAGCAATGTCTTGCTTCATTTTAGACCACCAGTACCTTTGACGGATGTCGTGATACATCTTGGTACTTCCCGAATGAATAGACAGCGGTGTATCATGCGCCTCTTTCATAACTTTGTCTGTCATAAGTTCGAATCGGGGTACCACAAGGCAATCTCTGAAATACAAGGTTCCATCTTCAGCAAGCGAGAAATCTCTGGCTTTCTCAAAAGCAAGATCCCGTTTCATCTGATCAACTTCAGCGTCTTTTGCTTGTGCAAACTTGATAGCTTTCTCGAGATTTGGTTCCAAAACAAGGGTATTAATAGAACCCTGTGGAATGATGTGGAGGCTCAACTTGTGAAGTTCTTCATGAAGAAGGGGTTGAGCTCACTGAACCATGAGATTGTTGCAATAAGACTTGCGACTCAAAGCATCGGCCATTACATTAGCCTTGCCAGGGGTATATGAAATACCGCAGTCATAGTCCGTAATTGCTTCCATCCATCTCTGCTGACGGAGATTCAGATCCGGCTGAGTAAACTGATATTTCAGACTTTGATGATCAGTGTAGATCTCGCAACGATTACCGAGAAGGTAATGTCACCACAACTTCAATGCATAAATAACTACAGCAAGCTCGAGATCATGAACTGGGTAGTTCTCTTCATTAGGACGTAGTTGTCGCGAGGCATAAGCAATCACTTTGTGTTCTTGCATCAG
The DNA here is from genome assembly GCA_036873465.1 of Thinopyrum obtusiflorum. Taxonomy (NCBI): domain Eukaryota; kingdom Viridiplantae; phylum Streptophyta; class Magnoliopsida; order Poales; family Poaceae; genus Thinopyrum; species Thinopyrum obtusiflorum. Next base: position 26,684 of record JAAAWM010011200.1, read on the forward strand.
GACACAGCCTAATCCTTGATGAGATGCATCACAATAAATGATGAATTCCTTGCGAGAATCCGGAGGAGCAAGCACTGGTGCAGAAGTCAACTTGTCTTTGAGTGTCTGGAAACTTTCCTGGCATTTTTCTATCAACTCAAACTTAACGCCTTTGTGAAGCAGATTAGTCAAAGGCTTGGCAATCTTAGAGAATTTCTCAACAAAATGACGGCAATAGCTGGCGAGTCCAAGAAAACTTCTCACTTGCTTGACATTCTTCGGGGGAGTCCAGTCAAGAATAGCCTGAACTCACTCTGGGTTGACAGCAATACCATATTTGGAAATCACATGACCAAGGTAGGTCACTTCAGATAACCAGAATTCATACTTGGAATACTTGGCATATAGCTGATGCTCTCGAAGCTTTTCCAGAACAAGACGAAGATGTTCAGCATGTTCTTCTTTATTCTTGGAATACACCAGGATATCATCCAGATAAACCACGACAAACTTGTAGAGGTACTCCATGAAGATATAATTCATCAATCGAGAGAACGTTGCTACAGCATTCGTTAAACCAAAGGACATGACGGTGTACTCGTATGAACCATAGCGAGTAACGAAGGCAGTCTTGGGAATATCCTCTTCACGGACTCGGATCTGATGGTAACCCAACCTTAGGTCGAGTTTAGAGAATACAGAGGATCCAGCAAGTTGATCGTATAGATCATTGATCCGAGGAAGCGGATACTTATTCTGAATGGTTGCCTGGTTAATAGGTCGATAATCTTGGACCAACCGATTCGTACCATCTTTCTTCTTGACAAAGAGAGAAGGTGCTCCCCAAGCAGAGGAACTGGGATGAATGAAACCCTTACGAAGTAATTTGTCGATTTCCTCCTTAAGTTCAAGGAGTTCATGCGGCGGCATTTTGTAGGGACGCTTCGCAATAGGAGTAGTGCCTAGTTTCAAGTCGATGACAAACTCGACAGCTCTAATAGGGGGGGTACTCCTGGAAGTTCTTCTGGGAAAACATCTTGGAAGTCACGAACGACTGGATTGTTTTTGATCCCCTCAAGAGGAGAAGTGTTCAATGCATTTAGGGAGTAAATCTGAGCTTTGGCATTTTGAATGAGATGAGCATGCTAGTTTACTATCTCATCCGAGGAGTGTAGGAGTTGAACAACTTTAGTGGCACATTCGATTGAGGCGGTATGAGCCTTCAACCAATCCATACCCAGAATGAGGTCAATTTTGGAAGACTTCAAAATAATGGGAAAAGCATGGAACTTCAACCCTTCAATTTCAATGGTAACATTGAGACTGAACATGGAGGTTCGACATTGGCCCGCGGGAGTGTTAACCACTAACGGATTGTGCAATTGTTCATATTTAAAGCCATGCATGCATGCAAAATCTTCTAACATGAAAGAATGCGATGCTCCTGAATCAAACAAAACAGAAGATGGTACTGAATTAAAAAGAAGAGTACCCATCACAGTATCTGGTTGGTCTTGAGCTTTAGTCATATTAACATGATAAGCCTGACCACGACCATAAGAAGGTCTGGCATTGATGTTGCGAGGCTGGTTGTTACCACGGCCATTACCACGGCCAGCAGATGGAAGTGCAAGCTAATTCTGGTTCTGATGGCAATCTTTGGCACGATGACCTGGACGTCCACACATGAAGCACAGACCGTCATTGGGACGGGGAGCAGGCGCTCAAAGTGGTGTAGCTTGGGGTTTTGGCTGCCTCAGAGGTGGAGGAGGCAGACGAGGTGCAGCATACGATGGCCTTGGAGCAGGTGCAGCTGGACGGTACATGCTGTGAGGAATCCAAATACGAAGCTTCTGCGATGACGAGCCCGAAGATGAGCCAATGTCACGGGTGCGCTTGATGGCATCCTTATGTTCCTTCAGACCAGCCTCAACCTGAATGGCCTTGTTCACCAAGGTGGCGAAGTCAGTGAAGTCTTGTACAAGGAGCGCGAGCTTAATATCAGGGCTGAGCCCTTCACGGAACTTCTCCTGTCTGTGGGCATCAGTAGCAATGTCTTCCTCAGCATAGCGAGACAGTTCAAGGAACTCCCGCTGATAAACCTTGACAGTCTTACTGCCCTGTGTGAGATTGCGGAACTCATGTTTCTTCCGGTCCATGATTCCTTGCGGAATGTAACAGGCACGGAAAGCAGCTTGGAACTCCATCCAAGTGATGATGGTTCCAACAGGTAGGGTACGCCTGTGACTGTCCCACCATTGAGCCGCGGGACCCTTCAGAAAGTAGGATGCAAAAGTGACATAGCTGGCAGGGGCAACATTAGCAGACTCCATCTCATACGTGATGTCGCGGAGCCAGTCATCAGCGTCAAGTGGCTGAACTGAGTTGCGAAAGACTGTCGGGTTGAGGCGCACAAAGTCTTGCAAGGTTATTGGGGCTGTGTGATGCCCCCGACTTAATCGTGCACTAATCATACACGCAAATGTACACGATCAAGCCCAGGGACTCACGGGAAGATATCACAACACAACTCTAGACACCAAATAAAAATAATACAAGCTTTATATTACAAGCCAGGGGCCTCGAGGGCTTGAATACACAAGCTTGAGTTACACAAGCATCAGCGGAAGCATTAGCATCTGAGTACAGACATAATTAGACAAGTATGCCTTAAGAAGGCTGAGCAAAACAACGACAATAGATCGAAAAGGCGTAGGCCTCCTGCCTGGGAGCCTCCTATCTACTCCTGTTCGTCGGTCTCCACGTAGTAGTAGGCTCCACCATGGTAGTAGTAGTCGTCGATGGGGTCAGCTGTCTCCTGGGCTCCGCCATGTGATCGCAGCAAATGGATAGAGGGGAAAAGAAGTAGCAAAGCAACCGTGAGTACTCATCCAAAGTACTTGCAAGACTTACATCAGAACTATTCTATGTATGCATCATTATCAGAGAAGGGGTTGTATCTGTGGACTAAAATGCAGAATGCCAGGGTAGAGGGAAGGCCTAGCCTATCGAAGACTAGCATCTTGCAGCATTAGAAGAGTGCAGATTAGCATAATATAAAGCAATAATTATGTAGTATCAATGCCCAGAGATCCTTTCTTGACTCCCTGCGAGAAAGCGATCCTGGAGCTAACATATTACTCAAGTACCACAAGTAACCAGTTTTAGTTGTAGCAGATCGGGATACAACTCTGAGCATCAGTTACCGTGGACACGGCTATTCGAATAGATATACTTCCCTGCAGGGGTGCACCAACTTACCCAACACGCTCGATTAACTCCGGCCAGACACACTTTTATCGGGTCATGCCCGGCCTCGGCTGATCGACACACCGTAGTCCTACCTAGACTCAACATAGAGGCCAGCACACCGGTCTAACTCCTAAATGCGAAGGGGTCATGGGCCAATCGGGGGGGGGGGGGGGGGGGGGGGGGGGGGGGGGGGGGGGGGGGGGGGGGGGGGGGGGGGGGGGGGGGGGGGGGGGGGGGGGGGGGGGGGGGGGGGGGGGGGGGGGGGGGGGGGGGGGGGGGGGGGGGGGGGGGGGGGGGGGGGGGGGGGGGGGGGGGGGGGGGGGGGGGGGGGGGGGGGGGGGGGGGGGGGGGGGGGGGGGGGGGGGGGGGGGGGGGGGGGGGGGGGGGGGGGGGGGGGGGGGGGGGGGGGGGGGGGGGGGGGGGGGGGGGGGGGGGGGGGGGGGGGGGGGGGGGGGGGGGGGGGGGGGGGGGGGGGGGGGGGGGGGGGGGGGGGGGGGGGGGGGGGGGGGGGGGGGGGGGGGGGGGGGGGGGGGGGGGGGGGGGGGGGGGGGGGGGGGGGGGGGGGGGGGGGGGGGGGGGGGGGGGGGGGGGGGGGGGGGGGGGGGGGGGGGGAGAAATAGGAGCTATCTAATAAAGTAGCAAAATCTAATGCAAGCATGAGAGGGAAAGAATGGGTGATATAGGTATGATCAAGGGGGTTTGCTTGCCTGGAAGCTATGCTGAAAAGGGCTGGACATCTGGAGCGTAGTCGTACTCGGGAGCAGCTGATACATCCATTTTGCATCATGTTTTACTACTATTATTTATAGTGTTTTTAATCAATATAACACTTTGTGGAGCAATTCTAATGCCTTTTCCCTCTTAATATGCAAGATTTACACAAGGAGGGAGATTGCCGATAGCTGGAATTCTGGACCTGAAAAAGCTATGTCAGAGATACCTATTTTGCACATATCCAAATGAGCTGAAATTTCACGAAGATTTATTTTGGAATAAATAAAAAATACTGAAAGCAAGAAGTACCAGAGGGGGCCACCCAGGTGCCCACGAGGCACCAGGGCGCACCACCCCCCAGGTGCGCCCTGGTGGCTTGTGGGGCCCCTGGCCAGCCTTCGGTGCTCATTTTCTGGTATATAAGCCCATTTTCCCTAGAAAAAAAATAAGGAGAAGACTTTTGGGACGGTGCGCCGCTGTCTCGAGGCGGAACTTGGGCAGGAGCACTTTTGCTCTCCGACGGAGCGATTCTGCCAGGGATACTTCCCTCCGAGAGCGGGAAATCATCGCCATCGACATCACCAACGATCCTCTCATCATGGGAGGACCAATCTTCATCAACATCTTCACCAGCACCATCTCATCTCGAACCCTACACTACTAGGGAAAAGCCTAGCAGTAGTGCGGGTAAAAGGGCTATCAGTAGCGCGGGTTATGGCGCTACTAGTAAGGCGCTACAGCTAACTTTTAGCAGTAGCGTTCTTCTTCCCGCGCTACTGCTATACCTACTTAGCAGTAGCGCTTTGCTATCCCACGCTACTGCTAAGTAGCTTAGCAGTAGCGTTCTCCAACATGGCGCTACTGCTAATTAGTTGTAGCACCTGATTACGACGCTACTGCTTCCTGCTAAAGAGCGCTGCTGCTATATTTTCACTTTTTTTGGTACGTATTTGTGATTTTTTTTACAGGTTTTATACAGTATTCTAATCATATCATAAACATGAAATATGCTCATCATATCATACACATAATAGTCTCATCATATCATCCAACACAAATCATGCATGTCATCGTCTCATCATAATCATGATATAGCGATACAAGTTAAGTGACATGTCTCGAATACAAGCAACTGCATGGTCATCACATGCACATGTTTCATCATCTATATCTAAACAAAGATATAGAAGAGAAGAGCGATCACTATGAGCAAGAGCGCGATAATGTAGTAGTTTTTGAGGCGCCGGTTCCGATCCCTCTCTCGCGCTAGCGTCAACCTCAAGTAACTATCTTCTGCTTCGGTTCTGCTATCGAACCCTCTGTGGCTGCCGCCCGAAAAATGCAACATATATAGTTGAGCAACAGAAAGAGACAGAGTTAGCAAAAATAGAAGCAACATATCATAAGCATAAATTACAAAGTTCATTGTACCCAAAATGCCCTAACTAGAGTGATCTTCGCTAGTTGAGGAGGATGGTTTAATTACATCACAACGTTTCATCATGCATAACTCAAAGTTTCATCATAGAGAAAGTAGTGACTAAACGGACACATTGTCATATATCGTCAATCACTCCAACATGTCGTGCCATCCTTCCAAATCAGGGAGGAAGTCCCCGAGCGAAGTGAAAGGCTTCATGTCGAGATGCTGAGCGGCTATGCGTGTTCGGACGTCTTCCCGTGACATTTCCCCTTCTTCGTAGAACATCCCTGTTTTTTCGAGGACCTCCTTCATGATGATTTGGGCAAGTTCACGCTGGATGTGATAGAACTCAGCTCGGATTCGATGATTCGGGACCTTTCCTAGTTTAATTGCCCATTGCAGAATATCGGCATCACCGGATGTAGGTGACATGCGAAGGTTCTGGTGATCCCGTCTGTACTCCAGCATGTGGTGGAGGACATAGAATCCATCACTGAGAGTATCTCTCGGTTGCTGGATGCACCAGAAGTTGGTCTTATGGCCGAAGCAGGGCGCATCGTTCCTTGTCTTGTTACGCCTGATCTCTCCACCCCGTACGCCGTAGCTTAAGATAGCACTGTCGAGAACAGACTTGATGTGGGTGTAATCCTTTTTCTTCAATTTCTTCGACGAGTCCAAGTAAAGAGCATAGGAGAATCGAGGGTAAAGGATGATGAGGACGACACGCCCGTCGCTGCGCAAAATAAGTATACCTCAAATTAGCCTCCACGCATGCAAATGAATGATTGAAATCAAAGGAAGGATATTCGTGGATGACTTACATGGGATGATAAGGCAGGAGAATCATCTCCTTGTCCTTATTGGCGACCATGAAATCGGCTATGTAGTTCGTCGTGTATTCACGGTGCGCTGGGCAGACTGCCAAGAAGCCCTCGTGCATAAAGTACGGGTCAGCGACACAGATATAAGGTATTCGCTCAATCCTGATGATGTAGTTCAAGTACAAGGCAAAAAGGCAGACAAACGTGAAATCCAGCTTTGTCACGTGAAACATGTTGAAGATGTAGTCGAATCGAAGGAAGAACTTTTTTGCGGGGAATGTGTGGACATACAACCTTTGCTGCGGCATGTTAACCATGTAGAGCGGGTATCCTGGATTTTCCGAGGCGATAAGGCTTTGCTCTCTCCGCAACACATCGTCATGAAGTCTCCTTAGATCGCCGTCTATGGCCTCTACTGCTTCCTTACTTAGGATCGGATTACCGGGGATATGGTATTTCCGTGCACCTTGGATAGGTATACAGTCTTGAACCCGAGGCTGCGGAGGCGGCTGGCTCATAGAAGCTGCTTTGCCGGCATTTCAGCCTTTCTTCGGTCTCTTCCTAAGCTTCTTTGCTATCGGAAGTGGGCCTATCATACGTTCATTCTCCGGCAATTCAGGAATCAACTCATTATGCTCAAACCCTGAGTCATGCTGCTGAGCCATCAATCCTTCGTCGTCATAGGCACCAGTATTGAGATACCGTAGAGGGTCATCATCCTCGTCCATGGCATCATGCATTGCTTCTTCGACGGCGGCGACGTCATCATCAACTAATGAAGCCTTTTCCTCACACCGTTCGCTATCACCCGGCACAACATGCAATGCTAATTGGGTAGGTGGGGTGTTGGTGTTCATACCTTGCTGAGGTGTGCTCCCGGCCGCCTCCAGACGAAGCAGACTCTTTGGCCACAACAGGACCCAACTCTTGCAATCGCCAAGCCGCCGTGGGGTCTCATCGTCATCTCCCCCTAGTGCTACTGGAGGAGCCAAATTCTCATGGCCCGGTTTGACACTGGCCACGGAAACCTTGAAGACGTCAGGGGGGATCGGCTAGCTGTGGAACAATTGTTCCTTCGGCTTCACTATCATCGCCTTTCCCACGTCCACCTTTTGGCCGCTGATGGTGTACGATATGGTGAACGGGGTTACGTCGGCCTGCAAAAACATGTCTGCGAGACATCCGAAAGGCAATGAAAACCGAAGATTATACATATATTGAAGAGGGCCGGTGTGACATGTAGTTACCATGAGGGCGTCGAGCTCAGCCAAAGACGAAACCCCACCGAGCACGCCAGAGATGGAGGACGGGCTGCTATGAGCAGGTGCGGTTGCGGGAGCAGGTGCTGGTGCAACGCTAAATGAGTCACTCGCCAAGAAGTCGGAAAGGGGAAAGTCCGCTGCCTCTTTATGTGGATTTTTCTTGCTCCAATCGATGACAGCTGGAAGAAAGGCACTATACGAAGCTGCCATTTCCTCTTTTACGACAGCTACCGCTGCTTTGACTGCCTCTTCTTTGGTCTCAGCTGCTTTCTTAGCAACCGCAATCTCAACCTTCTTGTTGATGTTTTCTTCGTTTAACCTTCATCTTTGCTTTCTCTCCTCGACGCTCTCATTGTAGTAGTGCTTCCATGTGGCGCCGTTTCCGACGCCGTGCACGCGTCCATACGACGACCGAGTGTTCACCGGGAGTCTTTTCAATATGTTCAAGGCCCGGTTGAATGGGGTGTCCCACTTGGGCCTCGCCAATGCCTCAGACGGTGAGTCGCTTTTGGCCGCAATCCTGTGCTGCTCTTTCTGCAAAAGGAATGTGGATTGTTTACAAATGTGACTAAATGTGCAGTCGAATTGATCAGAAGCTAAAATTATGGGGTAAATTAAGAATTACCAGCAGTCTCATGAACTCCTTCGTGACGGCGTCCGTTTCGAAAACCTTGTTGACTGGGTCCCAACGGTACCGGGCCCTGATGACGTCACGCTTCTGCGGGATGGTGAACTCCGCCAAGGGGTCTGGGATCCCGTGACTTTCGCGTTCCACCTCCTCCTTGGCCCATATGTGCCTCTTCCCTGCGAAACCACGGCTTCTGAGGTGGTGGGACCCATGTTCCTCTCTTGCAGCCCCTTCATGTACTCCAACTTTTCTTTGGCAGCTTCGGCAACGCAAGCCACTTTGAATATTTTGAACTACTCTTCCGTAATTGTCAGATTATCCTTTACAATCTCAGAGTAGGGTTCCTCTTTGATCCGTTGTTTCACCCTTACTTTCCAGGCGGACAATGCGCCGCTAAACTTGCCCATGGCGCGTCTGTTTATCTTCTTCATTGCCGGGTCTTGCCACGGTTCACTATATTTGAATTCATCCCGGTTCGGGAACAAGAATCTCTGGTGCAGCTTCTTTAGGAGGGAGTGCTCCATATTTGGTATCTTCTTTAATCTTTCATCATTGATGGTGGTGGTTTCCCGTAGGATGCAGCCTATTTGATTGCCGTAGCACTTGCGCGCTTCCTCACGCTCTTTTGGCTCAAAATTGCCGGGGTCCATCGCCGTAACCACCAGTCTAGTAGTGCCGAGCTGGTTTGGGTGCCGTATCCTCTTCGGTTTCGGTTCTATACCAGCTAATTCGCCAGCAGAGGCGCCGGTCTCGGTCTCGGCCCTGGTCTCGGTCTCGGCGCCGGTCTCGACGCCGGTATCGGTGTCGGTGCCGGTCTCGGTGTCGGTGCTGGATGTGACACGGCGGCTATGCGTAGCCCGTTGCTCCTCCATATAGTTCAAATAGGTGTCTGCTGCCTCGTAGACATTGCTATTACCAGAACCCTCTCCTTCATCATTGCTAGCCATGTTTCCTACGATTAAGTCTAGTCAATTAATTCTAGACCTAATAAAATGAATAATGACATAAAAAAAGGCCTATGTTTTGCTAGAATGTTGATTCATTACCGTTGTGGCAAATCCCGGGCACTTGATATGTCCTAGTTTCTAGCACAAGTCATGCCGAAATTCACGGAAAATTTCGGCATGACCTTTGCTAAAAAGTGGACAAATCGAGCGCCTGAAATTTGCCGGAACGGAAATGAACAACATTCCGGCAAAACATAGGCCACTCAAAAAATTCCCTGCAAACAATTTTCAAATATCCATCTTCGACACCGCAACACATGGGGGGGGGGGGGGGGGGGGGGGGGGGGGGGGGGGGGGGGGGGGGGGGGGGGGGGGGGGGGGGGGGGGGGGGGGGGGGGGGGGGGGGGGGGGGGGGGGGGGGGGGGGGGGGGGGGGGGGGGGGGGGGGGGGGGGGGGGGGGGGGGGGGGGGGGGGGGGGGGGGGGGGGGGGGGGGGGGGGGGGGGGGGGGGGGGGGGGGGGGGGGGGGGGGGGGGGGGGGGGGGGGGGGGGGGGGGGGGGGGGGGGGGGGGGGGGGGGGGGGGGGGGGGGGGGGGGGGGGGGGGGGGGGGGGGGGGGGGGGGGGGGGGGGGGGGGGGGGGGGGGGGGGGGGGGGGGGGGGGGGGGGGGGGGGGGGGGGGGGGGGGGGGGGGGGGGGGGGGGGGGGGGGGGGGGGGGGGGGGGGGGGGGGGGGGGGGGGGGGGGGGGGGGGGGGGGGGGGGGGGGGGGGGGGGGGGGGGGGGGGGGGGGGGGGGGGGGGGGGGGGGGGGGGGGGGGGGGGGGGGGGGGGGGGGGGGGGGGGGGGGGGGGGGGGGGGGGGGGGGGGGGGGGGGGGGGGGGGGGGGGGGGGGGGGGGGGGGGGGGGGGGGGGGGGGGGGGGGGGGGGGGGGGGGGGGGGGGGGGGGGGGGGGGGGGGGGGGGGGGGGGGGGGGGGGGGGGGGGGGGGGGGGGGGGGGGGGGGGGGGGGGGGGGGGGGGGGGGGGGGGGGGGGGGGGGGGGGGGGGGGGGGGGGGGGGGGGGGGGGGGGGGGGGGGGGGGGGGGGGGGGGGGGGGGGGGGGGGGGGGGGGGGGGGGGGGGGGGGGGGGGGGGGGGGGGGGGGGGGGGGGGGGGGGGGGGGGGGGGGGGGGGGGGGGGGGGGGGGGGGGGGGGGGGGGGGGGGGGGGGGGGGGGGGGGGGGGGGGGGGGGGGGGGGGGGGGGGGGGGGGGGGGGGGGGGGGGGGGGGGGGGGGGGGGGGGGGGGGGGGGGGGGGGGGGGGGGGGGGGGGGGGGGGGGGGGGGGGGGGGGGGGGGGGGGGGGGGGGGGGGGGGGGGGGGGGGGGGGGGGGGGGGGGGGGGGGGGGGGGGGGGGGGGGGGGGGGGGGGGGGGGGGGGGGGGGGGGGGGGGGGGGGGGGGGGGGGGGGGGGGGGGGGGGGGGGGGGGGGGGGGGGGGGGGGGGGGGGGGGGGGGGGGGGGGGGGGGGGGGGGGGGGGGGGGGGGGGGGGGGGGGGGGGGGGGGGGGGGGGGGGGGGGGGGGGGGGGGGGGGGGGGGGGGGGGGGGGGGGGGGGGGGGGGGGGGGGGGGGGGGGGGGGGGGGGGGGGGGGGGGGGGGGGGGGGGGGGGGGGGGGGGGGGGGGGGGGGGGGGGGGGGGGGGGGGGGGGGGGGGGGGGGGGGGGGGGGGGGGGGGGGGGGGGGGGGGGGGGGGGGGGGGGGGGGGGGGGGGGGGGGGGGGGGGGGGGGGGGGGGGGGGGGGGGGGGGGGGGGGGGGGGGGGGGGGGGGGGGGGGGGGGGGGGGGGGGGGGGGGGGGGGGGGGGGGGGGGGGGGGGGGGGGGGGGGGGGGGGGGGGGGGGGGGGGGGGGGGGGGGGGGGGGGGGGGGGGGGGGGGGGGGGGGGGGGGGGGGGGGGGGGGGGGGGGGGGGGGGGGGGGGGGGGGGGGGGGGGGGGGGGGGGGGGGGGGGGGGGGGGGGGGGGGGGGGGGGGGGGGGGGGGGGGGGGGGGGGGGGGGGGGGGGGGGGGGGGGGGGGGGGGGGGGGGGGGGGGGGGGGGGGGGGGGGGGGGGGGGGGGGGGGGGGGGGGGGGGGGGGGGGGGGGGGGGGGGGGGGGGGGGGGGGGGGGGGGGGGGGGGGGGGGGGGGGGGGGGGGGGGGGGGGGGGGGGGGGGGGGGGGGGGGGGGGGGGGGGGGGGGGGGGGGGGGGGGGGGGGGGGGGGGGGGGGGGGGGGGGGGGGGGGGGGGGGGGGGGGGGGGGGGGGGGGGGGGGGGGGGGGGGGGGGGGGGGGGGGGGGGGGGGGGGGGGGGGGGGGGGGGGGGGGGGGGGGGGGGGGGGGGGGGGGGGGGGGGGGGGGGGGGGGGGGGGGGGGGGGGGGGGGGGGGGGGGGGGGGGGGGGGGGGGGGGGGGGGGGGGGGGGGGGGGGGGGGGGGGGGGGGGGGGGGGGGGGGGGGGGGGGGGGGGGGGGGGGGGGGGGGGGGGGGGGGGGGGGGGGGGGGGTTCTATCACACTCAGCGTGAACTTGCCCAAATCATCATGAAGGAGGTCCTCGAAAAAATAGTGATGTTCTACGAAGAAGGGGAAATGTCGCGGGAAGACGTCCGAACACGCATAGCCGCTCAGCGTCTCGACATGAAGCCTTTCACTTTGCTCGGGGACTTCCTCCCTGATTTGGAAGGATGGCACGACATGTTGGAGTGATTGACGATATATGATATTGTGTCCGTTTAGTCACTACTTTCTCTATAAGAAAAGTCGGAGTACATGAAGGGGCTGCAAGAAAGGAACATGGGGTCCCACCACCTCGGAAGCCGTGGTTACGCGGGGAAGAGGGACATATGGGCCAAGGGGGGGGGTGATATGTTGCTTCTATTTTTGCTAACTCTGTCTCTTTCTGTTGCTCAACTATATATGTTGCATTTTTCGGGCGGCAGCCACAGAGGGTTCGATAGCAGAGCCGAAGCAGAAGATAGTTACTTGAGGTTGATGCTAGCGTGAGAGAGGGATCGGAACCGGCGCCTCAAAAACTACTACATTATCGCGATCTTGCTCATAGTGATCGCTCTTCTCTTCTATATCTTTGTTTACATATAGATGATGAAACATGTGTATGTGATGACCATGCAGTTGCTTGTATTCGAGACATGTCACTTAACTTGTATATATCGCTATATCGTGATTATGATGAGACGACGACATGCATGATTTGTGTTGGATGATATGATGAGACTATTATGTGTATGATATGATGAGCATATTACATGTTTATGATATGATTAGAATACTGTATAAAACCTGTAAAAAAACATCGCAAATACGTACCCAAAAAAAGTAAAATATAGCAGCAACGCTCTTTAGCAGGAAGCAGTAGCGCGGTAATCAGGCGCTGCAGCTAATTAGCAGTAGCGCCGTATTCGAGAACGCTACTGCTAAGCAACTTAGAAGTAGCGCAGGCCAGCAAAGCGCTACTGCTAAGTAGGTATAGCAGTAGCGCGGGAAGAAGAATGCTACTGCTACAAGTTAGCTGTAGCGCCTTACTAGTAGCGCCATATCCCGCGCTACTGATAGGCCTTTTACCCGCGCTACTGCTAGGCTTTTCCCTAGTAGTGATATGGTTTTGTACAGACTTACGGTGAAGCCTGTATTTACAAGAAAGTGAGTGGGAGCTCTGTAGTATTTCTAATATTATATGTGGATGACATATTGTTGATTGGAAATGATATAGAATTTCTGGATGGCATAAAGGGATACTTGAATAAGAATTTTTCAATGAAAGACCTCGGTGAAGCTGCTTATATATTGGGCATCAAGATCTATAGGAATAGATCAAGACGCTTGATAGGACTTTCACAAAGCACATACCTTGACAAAGTTTTGAAGAAGTTCAAAATGGATCAGTCAAAGAAAGGGTTCTTGCCTGTCTTGCAAGGTGTGAAGTTGAGTCAGTCTCAATGCCCGACCACGGCAGAAGATATAGAGAAAATGAAAGTCATTCCCTATGCCTCAGCCATAGGTTCTATTATGTATGCCATGCTGTGTACCAGACCTGATGTGTGCCTTGTCATAAGTTTGGCAGGGAGGTACCAGAGTAATCCAGGAGTGGATCACTGGACAGCGGTCAAGAATATCCTGAAGTACCTGAAAAGGACCAAGGACATGTTTCTCGTTTATGGAGGTGACGGAGAGCTCGTCATAAAGGGTTACGTCGATGCAAGCTTCGACACTGATCCGGATGACTCTAAGTCACAAACCAGATACGTATTCATATTAAATGGTGGAGCTGTCAGTTGGTGCAGTTCCAAGCAGAGCGTCGTGGCAGGATCTACGTGTGAAGCGGAATACATAGCTGCTTCGGAAGCAGCACATGAAGGAGTCTGGATGAAGGATTTCATATCCGATCTAGGTGTAATACCTAGTGCATCGGGGGGGGGGGGGGGGGGGGGGGGGGGGGGGGGGGGGGGGGGGGGGGGGGGGGGGGGGGGGGGGGGGGGGGGGGGGGGGGGGGGGGGGGGGGGGGGGGGGGGGGGGGGGGGGGGGGGGGGGGGGGGGGGGGGGGGGGGGGGGGGGGGGGGGGGGGGGGGGGGGGGGGGGGGGGGGGGGGGGGGGGGGGGGGGGGGGGGGGGGGGGGGGGGGGGGGGGGGGGGGGGGGGGGGGGGGGGGGGGGGGGGGGGGGGGGGGGGGGGGGGGGGGGGGGGGGGGGGGGGGGGGGGGGGGGGGGGGGGGGGGGGGGGGGGGGGGGGGGGGGGGGGGGGGGGGGGGGGGGGGGGGGGGGGGGGGGGGGGGGGGGGGGGGGGGGGGGGGGGGGGGGGGGGGGGGGGGGGGGGGGGGGGGGGGGGGGGGGGGGGGGGGGGGGGGGGGGGGGGGGGGGGGGGGGGGGGGGGGGGGGGGGGGGGGGGGGGGGGGGGGGGGGGGGGGGGGGGGGGGGGGGGGGGGGGGGGGGGGGGGGGGGGGGGGGGGGGGGGGGGGGGGGGGGGGGGGGGGGGGGGGGGGGGGGGGGGGGGGGGGGGGGGGGGGGGGGGGGGGGGGGGGGGGGGGGGGGGGGGGGGGGGGGGGGGGGGGGGGGGGGGGGGGGGGGGGGGGGGGGGGGGGGGGGGGGGGGGGGGGGGGGGGGGGGGGGGGGGGGGGGGGGGGGGGGGGGGGGGGGGGGGGGGGGGGGGGGGGGGGGGGGGGGGGGGGGGGGGGGGGGGGGGGGGGGGGGGGGGGGGGGGGGGGGGGGGGGGGGGGGGGGGGGGGGGGGGGGGGGGGGGGGGGGGGGGGGGGGGGGGGGGGGGGGGGGGGGGGGGGGGGGGGGGGGGGGGGGGGGGGGGGGGGGGGGGGGGGGGGGGGGGGGGGGGGGGGGGGGGGGGGGGGGGGGGGGGGGGGGGGGGGGGGGGGGGGGGGGGGGGGGGGGGGGGGGGGGGGGGGGGGGGGGGGGGGGGGGGGGGGGGGGGGGGGGGGGGGGGGGGGGGGGGGGGGGGGGGGGGGGGGGGGGGGGGGGGGGGGGGGGGGGGGGGGGGGGGGGGGGGGGGGGGGGGGGGGGGGGGGGGGGGGGGGGGGGGGGGGGGGGGGGGGGGGGGGGGGGGGGGGGGGGGGGGGGGGGGGGGAAGCTTCCAGAAGGTTCCGGAGGATTCCGGAGGGGTCCGGAAGTCCACAAGTGGGTCCACCATGTCCCAAGGGCTGGCATGGGCTAAGGGGAGGCGCCCTGGCCTTATTGGGCCAGGCGCACCAAGTCCTCAAAAGCCCACGCAGCTAGGGAAGGAAAAAGGGAGAGTCCTAGTAGGAATACGATTGGACTTTGGAGTCCAAGTCCACGTGTGTACTATTCATGGTTACTATTCATGTGGCACTATTCCTTATACTCCAAGCCCCTACACATATATAAATAGAGGAGAGGGGGCACCCCAAAGGGACACACAACATTGTCTTAGCCGTGTGCGGCGCCCCCCTCCACAGTTTCGTCCCTCGGTCATATTTTCGTAGTGCTTGGGCGAAGCCCTGCGGAGATAGCATCACCATCATCGTCACCACGCCGTCGTGCTGCCGGAACTCATCCACTACCTCGCCATCTTGCTGGATCAAGAAGTCGAGGACGTCACCGAGCTGAACGTGTGCTGAACGCGGAGGTGCCGTACGTTCGGTGCTCGGTCGGTTGGATCGTGAAGTTGTTCGACGACATCAACCACGTTGTTCTAACGATTCCGCTTACGGTCTACGAGGGTACGTAGACACACTCCCCCTCTCGTAGCTATGCATCTCCATGGATAGATCTTGCGTGTGCGTAGAATTTTTTTTTGTTTTCCATGCAACGTTCCCCAACATGGACTCCGTTTGATAATGATTTTCTGAAAAGGCAAAAACAGGCAAAAAAAATAGCAACTAGCACTGGGCACTAGGTTAATAGGTTAGTCCCAAAAAATGATATATAATTGCATATAAAACATCCAAGATTGATACTATAATAGCATGGAACAATCAAAAATTATAGATACGTTGGAGACGTATCGAGCATCCCCAAGCTTAATTCCTGCTCGTCCCGAGTAGGTAAATGATAAAAACAAAATTTTTGATGTGGAATGCTACCTAACATGTTTCATCATGAAATTCTATTTTATGGTATGAATATTAAGATCCGAATGATTCAAAGCAATAGTCTATAATTTGATATAAAGACATCAATACTCAGGCATACTAACAAACAATCATGTATTTCAAAATAAAAATGCTAAAGAAAGTTATTCCTACAAAATCATATAATCCTGTCATGCTCCATCTTCTTAACATAAAGTATTTATCATGCACTACCCCGATGACAAGCAGAGCAATTGGTTCATACTTTTTAACGCGCTTCAGCTTTTTCAACCCCCACGCAATACATGAGCGCAAGCCATGGATATAGCACTATGGGTGGAATAGAATGATGATAGAGATTAATAAGGGGAAGTCAAAAAGGGAAGATAGTCTCACATCGACGAGGCTAATCAATGGGCTATGGAGATGCCCGTCAATTGATGTCAATGCGAGGAGTAGGGATTGCCATGCAACGGATGCACTAAGAGCTATAAGTGTATGAAAGCTCAAAATAAAAACAAAGAGGGTGTGCATCCAACTTGCTTGCTCATGAAGACCTCGGGCATTTGAGGAAGCCCATCATCGGAATATACAAGCCAAGTTCTATATTGAAAAATTCCCACTAGTATATGAAAGAGACAACAAAGGAGACTCTCTATATAAAAAACATGGTGCTACTTTGAAGCACAAGCATGGAAAAGATAGTAACACTGCCCCTTCTCTCTTTTTCTCTCATTTTTTTCGCTGGGCTCTTTTTGGCCTCCTTTTTTTTATCTCCTCACTGGGACAATGCTCTAATAATGATGATCATCACACTTCTATTTACTTACAACTCAAAAATTACAACTCGATACTAGAACAAATATGACTCTATATGAATGCCTCTGGCAATGTACCAGGATGTTCAATGATCTAGCGTAACATGTATGAAAATGATGAACGGTGGCTGAGCCACAAATACTATGTCAACTATATGATCATGCAAAGCAATATGACAATGATGATGTGTGTCATATAAAAAGAACGGTGGAAGTTGCATTGCAATATATCTCGGAATGGCTATGGAAATGCCATAATAGGTAGGTATGGTGGCTGTTTTGAGGAAGATATAAGGAGGCTTATGTGTGATAGAGCGTATCATATCATGGGGTTTGGATGCACCGGCGAAGTTTGCACCGACTCTCGATGTGGGAAAGGGCAATGCACGGTACCAAAGAGGCTAGCAAATTGCGGTAAGGTGAGAGTGCGTATAATCCATGGACTCATATTAGTCATAAAGAACTCACATACTTATTGCGAAAGTTTATTAGCCCTCGAAGCAAAGTACTACTATGCATGCCCCTAGGGGGATAGATTGGTAGGAAAAGACTATCGCTCGTCCCCGACCGCCACTCATAAGGTAGACAATCAAGAATAAATCATGCTCCAACTTCTTAGCATAACGACAGATCATACGTGCATGCTTCGGGAATCACAAACCTTAACACCAATATTCTTACTAAACCACAATTATCTACTAGCACCTCCCCCATATTACCATCTTAATATCGCAAAACTATTGCAAGGAATCAAACTTATCATATTCAGTGATCTACATGAAAGTTTTTATTATATCCCTCTTGAATACCTATCATATTAGGACCAAATTCATAACCCGTGCATATTATCATTGCTATTTATTAGACTCTCAAAATATATAAGTGAAGCATGAGAGTGCAAGTATTTCTTTAAAATATAACCACCGCCGTGCTCTAAAAGATATAAGTGAAGCACTAGAGCAACTGCCTACCTCAAAAGATATAAGTGAAGCACATAGAGTATTCTAACAAATCACGAATAATGTGTGTCCCTCTCAAAAGGGTGTGTTCAGCAAAGATTATTGTGGCAAACTAAAAATCAAACAAAAGCAAGCAAACTATAGGACAAGACGCTCCAAGTAAAACACATATCATGTGATGAATAAAAATATAGCTCCAAGTGATATACCGATAGATTGTGGACGAAAGAGGGGATGCCATCCGGGGCATCCCCAAGCTTAGACGCTTGAGTAGTCCTTGAATATTACCTAGGGGTGCCTTGGGAATCCCCAAGCTTAGGCTCTTGCCGCTCCTTATTCTTTTACCCATCGTAGTCTCACCCTAAACTTGAAAACTTTAGCACACAAGACTCAACAGAAACCTCGTGAGATCCGTTAGTATAACAAATAAATCTTAAACTTTAGGTACTGTTGTAAATTGATTCATATTTAATATTGGCATAATTATATTGTACTCCAACTTCCCCAAGGCTCATACCCCCCGATACGATCCATAGATTCATCAAAATATGCAAACTATGCAACAAAAACAGAATCTGTCTAAAACAGAACAGTCTGTAAGAATCTATTTAAAAGCCATACTTCTATAACTCCAAAATTCTGAAAAATTAGGAAAACATAAAAAATTCATATACCAACACTTTGTAAAAATTTCAGATTTTTTTGACACTCCAGTACAGAATCGAAAATCAAATACTGGACGCAAAACTTTCTGTTTTCCAAACAGCATCAATTATACTATCATCCAAATCATCCCAAAGGCATTACTTGGCACAAACACTAATTAAAAGATAAAAAAACAATCATAACAGAATCTATAATTGTGTAAACACACAAAACAGAATAAAAAAACAAAAATTTAAGATACATATTGGGTTGCCTCCCAACAAGCGCTATTGTTTTATGCCCCTAGCTAGGCATAATGCATTGTTTCAAGTATTGTCATCCTTCAAATTAATTCGATAGGTGGCCCTCATAATAGATTCATATGGTGGATTAATTCTATTTCTAGGGAAGTGTTCCATCCCTTTCTTTAATGGGAATTGAAATCTTATATTACCTTCTTTCATATCAATAATAACACCTATGGTTCATAGGAAAGGCCTACCAAGTATTATAGGACAAGACGGATTGCATTCAATATCAAGCACAATAAAGTCCACGGGCACATAATTCCTATTTGCAAGAATAAGCACATCATTTATTCTACCCAATGGTTTTTTAATAGTGGAATCCGCAAGATGTAAATTAAGGGAACAAGCATCCATATCGGTGAGACCTAGCATGTCACATAAAGATTTTGGTATAGTAGAGACGCTAGCACCTAGATCACATAAAGCATTGCATTCATAATCTTTGATTTTATTTTTTATAGTAGGTTCCCATTCATCATGTAATTTTCTAGGAATTGAAAGTTCCAACTCAAGCTTTTCTTCATGAGCTTTTATCATAGCTTCTACAATATGTTTAGTGAAAGCTTTATTTTGTTCATAGGGATTAGGTGAATTAATCATGGATTGCGCCAAGGAAATACATTCAATTAAAGAGCAACTATCATAATTAAAGTCCTTGTAATCCAAAGTAGTGGGCACATCACTATTTAAAGTTTTGACCTCTCCATACCCACTTTTGTCATTTTTATCATTAAGATCATCACCCTCCAAATAATTGAGACGCCTTCTAACTAAAATTGACTCATCTCCAGTCCCTTTTTCATCAATTTTTATATTACTAAACAAGGATTCAATAGGTGAGACACCAATCATTTTAATATCTTCATCATTATTACGATAGAAACCGGGTGGAATGGCTTTTTCTAAGAATTCTCGCTTAGCTTTCAACCTAGCAGTTCTTTCTTTACTTTCATTAATGGAGACATAGATAGCTTTAAAAGACTCATTTATATCATGCTTGGGTGGCAAAATTTTAATTTTGAGAGTTTCAACATCATGAGCAATTCTATCCATGTTTCTAGCCATGTCATCAACTTTATTCAATTTTTCTTCTACCATAGCATTGAAAATATTTTGAGAATTAATAAATTCTTTAATATTACTTTCAAGATCAGAGGGTATCCTATTATTATTATATGAATTACCATAGGAATTACCATAATTATTAGAGGAATTTTCGGGAAACGGCCTAGGATTGAAATTACCCCTATAAGCATTATTGTTGAAATTATTTCCAGAAACGAAATTCACATCAATAGCATCATTATTTTGCTCAATCAAAGTAGACAATGGCATATCATTAGGATCAATATGAGCACTTTTACTAGCAACCAATTTCATAAGAGCATCCATCTTATCACTCAAAGTATTAATTTCTTCGACAGAATTTACCTTCTTACCAGTTGGAGTTCTTTCAGTGTGCCATTGAGAATAATTTGGGGGGGGGGGGGGGGGGGGGGGGGGGGGGGGGGGGGGGGGGGGGGGGGGGGGGGGGTTACCAGTTGGAGTTCTTTCAGTGTGCCATTGAGAATAATTTGTCATAATATTATCAAGGAGTTTTGTAGCTTCTCCCAATGTAATTTCCATAAAAGTACCACCTGCGGCAGAGTCTAGAAGATTTCTAGAAACAAAGTTTAGTCCTGCATATTTTTTTTGTATGATCATCCATAACTTAAACCATGAGTGGGGCAATTTCTTATCATTAATTTCATTCTCTCCCAAGATTGTGCAACATGTTCATGCTCAAGTTGATTAAAATTCATAATTTGATTTCTTAAAGAAATAATCTTAGCGGGAGGAAAATACTTGGCAATAAAAATATCCTTACACTTATCCCAAGAATCAATACTATTTCGAGGCAAGGATGAAAACCAAGTTTTAGCACGATCCCGTAGTGAGAACGGAAATAATTTCAATTTAACAATATCATTATCCACATATTTCTTCTTTTGCATATCACATGCAACATCTTCATTAGGACTACTAGAAAATTGTTCTTTCATAACAAGATTAAGCAAAGCAGCATTAATGTCACATGACTCCGCACTAGTGGCGGGAGGAGCAATAGGGGGGGGGGGGGGGGGGGGGGGGGGGGGGGGGGGGGGGGGGGGGGGGGGGGGGGGGGGGGGGGGGGGGGGGGGGGGGGGGGGGGGGGGGGGGGGGGGGGGGGGGGGGGGGGGGGGGGGGGGGGGGGGGGGGGGGGGGGGGGGGGGGGGGGGGGGGGGGGGGGGGGGGGGGGGGGGGGGGGGGGGGGGGGGGGGGGGGGGGGGGGGGGGGGGGGGGGGGGGGGGGGGGGGGGGGGGGGGGGGGGGGGGGGGGGGGGGGGGGGGGGGGGGGGGGGGGGGGGGGGGGGGGGGGGGGGGGGGGGGGGGGGGGGGGGGGGGGGGGGGGGGGGGGGGGGGGGGGGGGGGGGGGGGGGGGGGGGGGGGGGGGGGGGGGGGGGGGGGGGGGGGGGGGGGGGGGGGGGGGGGGGGGGGGGGGGGGGGGGGGGGGGGGGGGGGGGGGGGGGGGGGGGGGGGGGGGGGGGGGGGGGGGGGGGGGGGGGGGGGGGGGGGGGGGGGGGGGGGGGGGGGGGGGGGGGGGGGGGGGGGGGGGGGGGGGGGGGGGGGGGGGGGGGGGGGGGGGGGGGGGGGGGGGGGGGGGGGGGGGGGGGGGGGGGGGGGGGGGGGGGGGGGGGGGGGGGGGGGGGGGGGGGGGGGGGGGGGGGGGGGGGGGGGGGGGGGGGGGGGGGGGGGGGGGGGGGGGGGGGGGGGGGGGGGGGGGGGGGGGGGGGGGGGGGGGGGGGGGGGGGGGGGGGGGGGGGGGGGGGGGGGGGGGGGGGGGGGGGGGGGGGGGGGGGGGGGGGGGGGGGGGGGGGGGGGGGGGGGGGGGGGGGGGGGGGGGGGGGGGGGGGGGGGGGGGGGGGGGGGGGGGGGGGGGGGGGGGGGGGGGGGGGGGGGGGGGGGGGGGGGGGGGGGGGGGGGGGGGGGGGGGGGGGGGGGGGGGGGGGGGGGGGGGGGGGGGGGGGGGGGGGGGGGGGGGGGGGGGGGGGGGGGGGGGGGGGGGGGGGGGGGGGGGGGGGGGGGGGGGGGGGGGGGGGGGGGGGGGGGGGGGGGGGGGGGGGGGGGGGGGGGGGGGGGGGGGGGGGGGGGGGGGGGGGGGGGGGGGGGGGGGGGGGGGGGGGGGGGGGGGGGGGGGGGGGGGGGGGGGGGGGGGGGGGGGGGGGGGGGGGGGGGGGGGGGGGGGGGGGGGGGGGGGGGGGGGGGGGGGGGGGGGGGGGGGGGGGGGGGGGGGGGGGGGGGGGGGGGGGGGGGGGGGGGGGGGGGGGGGGGGGGGGGGGGGGGGGGGGGGGGGGGGGGGGGGGGGGGGGGGGGGGGGGGGGGGGGGGGGGGGGGGGGGGGGGGGGGGGGGGGGGGGGGGGGGGGGGGGGGGGGGGGGGGGGGGGGGGGGGGGGGGGGGGGGGGGGGGGGGGGGGGGGGGGGGGGGGGGGGGGGGGGGGGGGGGGGGGGGGGGGGGGGGGGGGGGGGGGGGGGGGGGGGGGGGGGGGGGGGGGGGGGGGGGGGGGGGGGGGGGGGGGGGGGGGGGGGAGCACTGGAATTAGGTCAAGAGGTGCCACGAGGGGCCCACTAGCCTGGGGGGGCGCCCTCCGGGCTTATCGCTCCCTCGTGACTCTTCTGGTCTTCTCCCGAAGTTTCTAGGGTCTCTTCTGGTCCAGAAAAAATCAATCCAAAGTTTTTTCTTTGTTTGGACTCCGTTTGATAATGATTTTCTGAAAAGGCAAAAATAGGCAAAAAAAATAGCAACTGGCACTGGGCACTAGGTTAATAGGTTAGTCCCAAAAAATGATATATAATTGCATATAAAACATCCAAGATTGATACTATAATAGCACGGAACAATAAAAAATTATAGATACGTTGGAGACGTATCACATAGCGAAGACCTAGAGCTCGAGCTTGGTGAAGCGGGCTTCGAGATCTGGTTTCCACATGGCGAGGGCGTCGATCTGTGACGTACGCGTCTCCAACACCTTGAGGTGGGCGTCAGAGCGGGTGCCCGAGGCAATGTCCATATTCTTGACGAAGGCGCGGAGTTCTGATCCATGGCGTTGACGAGGGCCTCCCGCGTCTACTTCTGACGGCGAGTTTCTAGGATGAATTCGGCTGAGGGGGAGTGTGGAGAGTGGTCTCTTCTCTCTCTCTCTCTCTCTCTCTCTCTCTCTCTCTCTCTCTCTCTTTCTCTCGCTCGCTCGCTCGCTCTCTCCCCCCCCCTCTCTCTCTATTGATAGGTAGCTTACATGATTGGTTCTCACTCAAATTACAAAGAAAATGGAAAACAGAAAATTAAGTCGTCATTGCCGTTGTCGTGATCCTTCTGTATGACTCCAACTCCTTCTATGTCTTGCCTCCAGGGCTCGCCCTAGGGAGGGGCCCTAGGGAGGGGCAGGAGCGGCCGCCCCAGGCCACCAAAGTGCAGGGGCCCCACCTAGGTATATGTATGGCAGGCTACAACGTATGTCAGAAAAAAATTCAAAAGGGCTGGTCGTGCTGGTTGCTACTTGTAGTCTGCGTTGGTATTTCCCCGAAGAGGAGACGATGATGCAGTAAAGTAGAGATAAGTATTTCCCTCAGTTAAGAACCAAGGTTATCAATCCAGTAGGAGAACCAAGCAAAATTTCGTTAAGCGCACCTGCACACACAAGAGCAAACACTTGCACCCAACGCAAATAAGAGGGTTGTCAATCCTCTTAGCGGTTACTTGCAAGGATTAAATCTTATCAAGGTAAATAGATAAACTAATATACTAATTAAAATAAAAGTAAATAAATTGTAGCAAGGTATTTTTAGGTTTTTTATATGATAAAGATAGACCCGGGGGCCATAGTTTTCACTAGAGGCTTCTCTCTTGAGCACATAAATATACGGTGGGTAACCAAATTACTGTTGGGCAAGTGATAGAAAAGCAAATAATTATGACGGATTCATGGCAATGATCATGTATATAGGGGGGGGGGGGGGGGGGGGGGGGGGGGGGGGGGGGGGGGGGGGGGGGGGGGGGGGGGGGGGGGGGGGGGGGGGGGGGGGGGGGGGGGGGGGGGGGGGGGGGGGGGGGGGGGGGGGGGGGGGGGGGGGGGGGGGGGGGGGGGGGGGGGGGGGGGGGGGGGGGGGGGGGGGGGGGGGGGGGGGGGGGGGGGGGGGGGGGGGGGGGGGGGGGGGGGGGGGGGGGGGGGGGGGGGGGGGGGGGGGGGGGGGGGGGGGGGGGGGGGGGGGGGGGGGGGGGGGGGGGGGGGGGGGGGGGGGGGGGGGGGGGGGGGGGGGGGGGGGGGGGGGGGGGGGGGGGGGGGGGGGGGGGGGGGGGGGGGGGGGGGGGGGGGGGGGGGGGGGGGGGGGGGGGGGGGGGGGGGGGGGGGGGGGGGGGGGGGGGGGGGGGGGGGGGGGGGGGGGGGGGGGGGGGGGGGGGGGGGGGGGGGGGGGGGGGGGGGGGGGGGGGGGGGGGGGGGGGGGGGGGGGGGGGGGGGGGGGGGGGGGGGGGGGGGGGGGGGGGGGGGGGGGGGGGGGGGGGGGGGGGGGGGGGGGGGGGGGGGGGGGGGGGGGGGGGGGGGGGGGGGGGGGGGGGGGGGGGGGGGGGGGGGGGGGGGGGGGGGGGGGGGGGGGGGGGGGGGGGGGGGGGGGGGGGGGGGGGGGGGGGGGGGGGGGGGGGGGGGGGGGGGGGGGGGGGGGGGGGGGGGGGGGGGGGGGGGGGGGGGGGGGGGGGGGGGGGGGGGGGGGGGGGGGGGGGGGGGGGGGGGGGGGGGGGGGGGGGGGGGGGGGGGGGGGGGGGGGGGGGGGGGGGGGGGGGGGGGGGGGGGGGGGGGGGGGGGGGGGGGGGGGGGGGGGGGGGGGGGGGGGGGGGGGGGGGGGGGGGGGGGGGGGGGGGGGGGGGGGGGGGGGGGGGGGGGGGGGGGGGGGGGGGGGGGGGGGGGGGGGGGGGGGGGGGGGGGGGGGGGGGGGGGGGGGGGGGGGGGGGGGGGGGGGGGGGGGGGGGGGGGGGGGGGGGGGGGGGGGGGGGGGGGGGGGGGGGGGGGGGGGGGGGGGGGGGGGGGGGGGGGTAAACTCACAATTCATCGGATCCCAACAAACACACCGCAAAAGAAGATTACATCGGATAGAACTCCAAGAACATCGAGGAGAACATTGTATTGAAGATCAAAGAGAGAGAAGAATCCATCTAGCTACTAGCTATGGACCCGTAGGTCTGTGGAAAACTACTCACACATCATCGGAAGGGCAGCAAGGTTGATGTAGAAGCCCTCCGTGATCGATTCCATCTCCGGCAGAGTACCAGAAAAGGCCTCCAGATGGGACCGCGGAAGAACAGAGGCTTGCGGTGGCGAAAAGGTTTTTTCTTCTGGCTCTATGGGGGTTTCCCAATATTTGTGAATTTATAGAAGTGAAATTAGGTCAAACAGAGTCACGTGGGCCCCACAAGGTAACACGGTGCCCCCCCCTCGGGGCGCGCCCTGTTGCCTTGTGAAGCCTCTGTGAGGCTTCTGGCCTCCTCCCGAAGCTTCCAAGGTTTTTTTTTGTCCAGAAAAAAATCTCCAAAAGTTTCGTGGCATTGGACTTCATTTGGTACTGTTTCTCTGAAAAGCCAAAAACAAGCAGAAAACAGCAACTGGCACTGGGCACTAGGTTAATAGGTTAGTCCCAAAAAATGATATATATATGCATACAATTGCATATAAAAACATCCAAGATTGATACTATAATAGCATGGAACAATCAAAAATTATAGATACGTTGGAGACGTATCAAGCATCCCCAATCTTAATTCCTGCTCGTCCTCGAGTAGGTAAATGATAAAAACAGAATTTTTGATGTGGAATGCTACCTATCATGTTTCATCATGTAATCTCTCTCTTACGGTATGAATAATAAGATCCAAATGATTCAAAGTAATAGTCTATAATTTGATATAAAGACATCAATACTCAGGCATACTAGCAAACTATCATGTCTTTCAAAATAAAAATGCTAAAGAACGTTATCCCAACAAAATCATATAATCCTGTCATGCTCCATCTTCTTCACACAAAGTATTTATCATGCACTACCCCGATGACAAGTCGAGCAATTGGTTCATACTTTTTAACGCGCTTCATCTTTTTCAACTCCCACTCAATACATGAGCGCAAGCCATGGATATAGCACTGTGGGTGGAATAGAGTATGGTGGTAGAGATGAATAAGAGAAGTCAAAACTGGAGAAAGTCTCACATCAACGAGGCTAATCAACAGGCTATGGAGATGCCCATCAATTGATGGCAATGCAAGGAGTAGGGATTGCCATGCAACGGATGCACTAAGAGCTATAAGTGTATGAAAGCTCAACATGAAAACTAAGTGGGTGTGCATCCAACTTGCTTGCTCATGAAGACCTCGGGCATTTGAGGAAGCCCATCATCGGAATATACAAGCCAAGTTCTATAATGAAAAATTCCCACTAGTATATGAAAGTGACAAAATAGGAGACTCTCTATATGAAAAACATGGTGCTACTCTGAAGCACAAGTGTGGAAAAGGATAGTAACAATGCCCCTTCTCTCTTTTTCTCTTTTTCTCTGATTTTTTTTTCTTTTCTTTTTTTTTCATGGCTCTTTTTCGCCTCACATTTTTTTCCTTTCTCTTTTTTTATATTTTTTTAGAACAATCTCATGGACCTCATCCCCACTTTTTTGAGGACTCATTAGTCTCCATCATTCTTTCCTCACTAGGACAATGCTCTAATAATGATGATCATCACACCTCTATTTACTTACAACTCAACATTACAACTCGATACTAGAACAAAAATATGACTCTATATGAATGCCTCTGGCAGTGTACCTGGATGTGCAATGATGCTAGCGTAACATATATAACAATGATGAACGGTGGCTGAGCCACAAATACCATGTCAGCTATATGATCATGCAAAGCAATATGACAATGATGATGTATGTCATAAAAATGGAATAGTGGAAGTTGCATGGCAATATATCTCGGAATGGCTATGGAAATGCCATAATAGGTAGGTATGGTGGCTGTTTTGAGGAAGATATAAGGAGGCTTATGTGTGATAGAGCGTATCATATCACGGGGTTTGGATGCACCGGCGAAGTTTGCACCAACTCTCGATGTGAGAAAGGGCAATGCACGGTACCGAAGAGGCTAGCAAATTGCGGAAGGGTGAGAGTGCGTATAATCCATGGACTCACATTAGTCATAAAGAACTCACATACTTATTGCGAAAGTTTATTAGCCCTCGAAGCAAAGTACTACTACGCATGCCCCGAGAGGGATAGATTGGTAGGACAAGGTCCATCGCTCGTCCCCGACCGCCACTCATAAGGTAGACAATCAATAATAAATCATGCTCCAACTTCTTAGCATAATGATAGATCATACGTGCATGCTTCGGGAATCACAAACCTTAACACAATTATTCTTACTAAACCACAATTATCTACTAATACCTCCCCCATATTACCATCTTAATATCGCAAAACTATTGCAAGGAATCAAATTTATCATATTCAGTGATCTACATGAAAGTTTTTATTATATCCCTCTTGAATACCTATCATATCAGGACCAAATTCATAACCCGTGCATATTACCATTGCTATCATAAGACTCTCAAAAATATATAAGTGAAGCATGAGAGTTTAACTATTTCTTTAAAATATAACCACCGCCGTGCTCTAACAGATATAAGTGAATCACTAGAGCAACTGCCTAGCTCAAAAGATATAAGTGAAGCACATAGAGTATTCTAACAAATCACGAATAATGTGTGTCCCTCTCAAAAAGGTGTGTTCAGCAAAGATGATTGTGACAAACTAAAAAGCAAACAAACTATTTCACAAGACGCTCCAAGTAAAACACATATCATGTGATGAATAAAAATATAGCTCCAAGTGAGTTACCGATAGACTGTAGACGAAAGAGGGGATGCCTTCTGGGGCATCCCCAAGCTTAGACGCTTGAGTCTTTCTTGAATATTACCTTGGGGTGCCTTGGGCATCCCCAAGCTTAGGCTCTTGCCACTCCTTATTCCTTTATCCATCGTAGTCTCACCCAAAACTTGAAAACTTCAGCACACAAAACTCAACAGAAACCTCATGAGATCCGTTAGTATAACAAATAAATCTTTAACCTTAGGTGCTGTTGTAAATTGATTCATATTTAATATTGGCATAATTCTACTGTACTCCAACTTCTCTATGACTCATACCCCCGATACGATCCATAGATTCATCAAAATGAGCAAACTTTGCAACAAAAACAGAATCTGTCTAAAACAGAATAGTCTATAAAGATCTATTTAAAAGTGATACTTCTGTAACTCCAAAAATTCTGAAAAATTTGGACAACGTGAAAAATTCATATAAAAATACTGTGTAAAAATTTCAGATTTTTCTGATGCTACAATACATAATTAATAATCCAGCACTGGACGCAAAACTTTCTGTTTTCCAAACAGCATCAATTATACTATCATCAACATCATCCCAAAGGCATTACTTGGCACAAACACTAATTAAAACATAAAAATACAATCATAACAGAAGCTATAATTGTGCAAACACTCAAAAATAGAAGGTAAAAGCAAGAATTTATTTTATTCATTGGGTTGCCTCCCAACAAGCGCTATTGTTTTATGCCCCAAGCTAGGCATAATGCATAGTTTCAAGTGTTGTCATCCTTGGTTTCCAACTTCTCAATCACACATCCATTTTTTCTAGTAGATTTAACATAGGTGTTTCTCATCACCACACTTCTAGGCACAAAATCAAGAATTTTACTTTTATGAATAGGTTCCTTAATTATATCAATGAAATTGGGGTGCACGCTAATCATTTTAAGATCCTCGTTCCCTTTACTAGAAGTGGTACCCTTGACTTTGGGAACATATATGAACTTGCAATTTTTATTAGGAGAAGTTCTATCAATATTTTTAGCGGAAGAAAAAGCGGAACCCAAGTTGTTGATAATTTCTTCCAACTTATCAATTCTAGCGGAGCTTTGGCCTATCCTTTCGTTAATTATTGGCTCCTTTTCCTTTAGAGTTTTCAAAGCAATCCCCACCTTAGAACCAAATTGAGTAATATGATTACGGACCTTTTTATCTAAATTTTCAAGATGTTCAATGGTAGGCATTTTGTTTTCTATAACTTCTAGCCTTTGCATAACGTGCTCCAAAGTCAATGATGTTTCATTAATAATGATAGGGGGTGAACCCACTAAATTTCCCATAGCATTGAAAGCATCCGAAGTGGGACACATCAAGAAATTTCCTCCGGTAATAGTATCAAGAACAAATCTATACCAAGTAGTAATTCCCACATAAAAATTTCAAAGAAGAACGGTAGTGGATTGCTTACGAGTTGATCTATTTTGAGCATCGCAAATCCTATACCAAGCATCTTTTAAATTCTCTCCTCCCCTTTGTTTAAAATTAAGTACTTCATTTTCAGGGGTAGTAGTGACGAGCGAAGAACTAGCCATAATGGAGAAGCAAACAAGCAAACGAGCAAATAAATTTTTTTGTGCTTTTGCAAAAAAAATTAGAAGTGAGAGAGATGAAAACGAGAGGCAAATACAAATAAAAGGTAAATAAAGTAAATGCAAGTGAATGATAATTTGTGCAAAGGTACTTGGTAATTTTGATGATGTCTCCCCGGCAACGGCGCCAGAAATTCTTCCTGCTACTTGTAGTCTGCGTTGGTATTTTCTCGAAGAGGAGAGGATGATGCAGTAAAGTAGAGATAAGAATTTTTCTCAGTTAAGAACCAAGGTTATCAATCCAGTAGGAGAACCAAGTAAAATTCCGTTAAGCGCACCTGCACACACAAGAGCAAACACTTGCACCCAACGCAAGTAAGAGGGTTGTCAATCCTCTTAGCGGTTACTTGCAAGGGTTAAATCTTATCGAGGTAAATAGATAAACTAAAATACTAATTAAAATAAAAGTAAATAAATTGCAGCAAGGTGTTTTTAGGTTTTTTATATGATAAAGATAGACCCGGGGGTCATAGTTTTCACTAGAGGCTTCTCTCTTGAGCACATAAACATACGGTGGGTAAACAAATTACTGTTGGGCAAGTGATAGAAAAGCAAATAATTATGACGGATTCATGGCAATTATCATGTATATAGGCATCACGTCCGAGACAAGGAGACCGACTCCTGCCTGCATCTACTACTATTACTCCACTCATCGACCGCTATCCAGTATGCATCTAGAGTATTAAGTTAATAAAAACAGAGTAACGCCTTAAGCAAGATGACATGATGTAGAGAAGCAAATTCAAGCAATATGAATAAACCCCATCTTTTTTATCCTTAATGGCAACAATACAAATACGTGTCATGTCCCCTTCTGTCACTGGGATTGAGCACCGCAAGATTGAACCCATCACAAAGCACCTCCCCATTGCAAGATAAATCAATCTAGTAGGCCAAACTAAATCGATAGATCGGAGAGAAATACAAAGCTATAACAATCATGCATAAAAGAGTTCAGAGAAGACTCAAATATTTCTCATGAATAATCTGATCATAAATTCACAATTCATCGTATCCCAACAAACACACCGCAAAAGAAGATTACATCGGATAGAACTCCAAGAACATCGAGGAGAACATTGTATTGAAGATCAAAGAGAGAGAAGAATCCATCTAGCTACTAGCTATGGACCCGTAGGTCTGTGGTAAACTACTCACACATCATCGGAAGGGTAGCAAGGTTGATGTAGAAGCCCTTCGTGATCGATTCCCCCTCTGGCAGAGTACCGGAAAAGGTCCCCAGATGGGATCGCGGAAGAACAGAGGCTTGCAGCGGCGGAAAGGTTTTTTCTTCTGGCTCTCTAGGGGTTTCCCAATATTTGTGAATTTATAGAAGTGAAATTAGGTCAAACGGAGTCATGTGGGCCCCACAAGGCAACACGGCACGCCCCCCTGGGGCGCGACCTGTTGCCTTATGAAGCCTCCGTGAGGCTTCTAGCCTCCTCCCGAAGCTTCCAAGGTTTCTTTTGTCCAGAAAAAAATCTCCAAAAAGTTTCGTGGCATTTGGACTTCATTTGATACTGTTTCTCTGAAAAGCCAAAAACAAGCAGAAAACAGCAACTGGCACTGAGCACTAGTTTAATAGGTTAGTCCCAAAAAATGACATATAAATGCATACAATTGCATATAAAAACATCCAAGATTGATACTATAATAGCATGAAACAATCAAAAATTATAGATACGTTGGAGACGTATCACTGGCTTTCACGCAGGCAGCCAGGCCGATAGCCCGATCCCACGCAGAAATCG
The DNA here is from genome assembly GCA_036873465.1 of Thinopyrum obtusiflorum. NCBI lineage: Eukaryota > Viridiplantae > Streptophyta > Magnoliopsida > Poales > Poaceae > Thinopyrum > Thinopyrum obtusiflorum. Next base: position 57,347 of record JAAAWM010011200.1, read on the forward strand.
ATTTCACGTAAAAAAAGAGCAGTCGCGGTCCCCTGTTCCATGATTTTTCCATCATGCAGCGATTCCCAGTCCCAGCCCTAGGCCGCCGACGCCATACAGCCACCTGCCCGCCTCCTGGCTCCTTAATTCCTTCCTAATCCAGTTCGTGGGCGCCGCTGATTACAATTCCCGGGGGGGGGGGGGGGGGGGGGGGGGGGGGGGGGGGGGGGGGGGGGGGGGGGGGGGGGGGGGGGGGGGGGGGGGGGGGGGGGGGGGGGGGGGGGGGGGGGGGGGGGGGGGGGGGGGGGGGGGGGGGGGGGGGGGGGGGGGGGGGGGGGGGGGGGGGGGGGGGGGGGGGGGGGGGGGGGGGGGGGGGGGGGGGGGGGGGGGGGGGGGGGGGGGGGGGGGGGGGGGGGGGGGGGGGGGGGGGGGGGGGGGGGGGGGGGGGGGGGGGGGGGGGGGGGGGGGGGGGGGGGGGGGGGGGGGGGGGGGGGGGGGGGGGGGGGGGGGGGGGGGGGGGGGGGGGGGGGGGGGGGGGGGGGGGGGGGGGGGGGGGGGGGGGGGGGGGGGGGGGGGGGGGGGGGGGGGGGGGGGGGGGGGGGGGGGGGGGGGGGGGGGGGGGGGGGGGGGGGGGGGGGGGGGGGGGGGGGGGGGGGGGGGGGGGGGGGGGGGGGGGGGGGGGGGGGGGGGGGGGGGGGGGGGGGGGGGGGGGGGGGGGGGGGGGGGGGGGGGGGGGGGGGGGGGGGGGGGGGGGGGGGGGGTTTGGCTAATTATGCATCGAGAAGAATTATTGAATGACATTGACATCGACCCAATCATAAGTGACTTGCATCGAGGAATGTTAGAAGAAAATTTTAAGGTAATATATATAAATTATTTGATGTGCATACTGATTTTAGATGCATTCAAGTGTTATTGATAATATTTCATATATATGCATATTCATGTTATTGTTATGATGTCTATATTAAGGGCCCCGGTTTTAGTTTTGCCCCGGCCGCCAAAATCTCTGGACCGGCCCTGCTTGCCTCTTATAGCGTTCACCATGTCTGGGCCCACAAACACGCTGTTCGGTTGATGGATCCGAGCTAAACGTCCAATGACGCATCCTTCCCCTTGATTTGTCCCCGTGGCGCCATCGGCTGCCATGGCAGCGTTTCCTCTCGTTGCCGTAGCAGCAATGGTGGTTGTTTTACGTGAATGATGATGTGTGCTTGTTTGATTGGATTGCACAGGGCCCCACCCTGAAATTCAGGGGGGAGATTAGTGGGGATTAGGAAAGAAGATGATTTTCGTAACTGATTTACGTAAGAAATTCATAGATGTAGCATTTTTTGTTGTTTTCGCTGCCATGGCAGCACTTTGTGCCGTTGCTGCGATTGGGACGCTGAAAAGGCGGACTCATATTCTACATTTCTTTCTTTAGCAAATCCACCCCTGCCGTGAACAAATTTCGTACCCTTTTTCCTTTTCCCTCCTTATAAATGACCCTCTAACGCTTCACTACGCTCCCACACTATTACACCAAGCCAATCAGTAACAGAAGAAACCCAACAACACATACTTGCTCCCAGTGGTGAGGAGTAACATATCGACAAGAAGTGCAGAAACAATGAGACCAGGGGCAGGTTTCAATGCGACGGCGGCAGCAACGAAGGCTGTGGTAGCCCCTCTCGCCGCCGGCGCCGCGCATACCGCGTGGCACTCGCCGGTGCCGTACCTCTTCGGTGGCCTGGCCGCGATGCTCGGACTCATCGCCTTCGCCCTCCTCATCCTCGCCTGCTCGTACTGGAAGCTGTCCGGGTACCTGGACGGCAGCGCCGGCCGCGGTGACGACGAAGGCTCGGCCACCGACGGCGCCAAGCCGGTGGCCTCGGACCTGCCAGCACCAGCGTGGGAGGAGAAAGTGCTGGTGGTCATGGCCGGGGACGTGAAGCCGACGTACCTGGCCACGCCCATGTCAAGCAGAGACCGTAGCAGCAAGGGAGAAGAGGAAGAGAAGAAGGTGCCTAAAGTCGCCATGGCTAGCATCAAGGATGCTGGTAATGGTGAGCAGAGTCAGAACCAGAGAGAACGAGATGACCACCACATCCCCGAGGTGTGAGTTTTGCATCTTGTTCTTCTTTAGGCTTGCTTAATTAGGTGACTTGGCGGTTAAGCCTTTTGATGCTCCCAAATAGGAGAAAGTTCATCTGCAGTTATGCACTATGCAGGGAGCGTAACCCCGATTAGAGTCATGTTTTTCGTGGGGTTCTTCAATTTTTGCAATGACCAAATGGATTAGATCAGCAATCAAGGTCATATTTTTGTGGATTTATCTCTAACTTTTGCCGTAATGGGAGTGGAACTACAACATGAGAAATGCAACTTTTGATAAGCTTTTTTGTCACCTGAGAAATAGTTGGTGCTGTATTTCCTTTCCTTTTGTTTTCTTGCTCTGAGTAATGGAAATGAGCATATTTTTCTTCTTTCTTCCCCTGCTTTCTATCGTGGCCAATAGGACCCGTGTGTGTGTGTGTGGAGGAATCAGCAGGTAGGGCACACGCTTGGCATGTATGAGTAAACCAAGGGCAAAGTGGATGGGAATTGATCGTTTCAGGCAGGACAGGACGCGGTGCGTCGATGGGCATACTTCTCATGATTGCGAATATATGATATGATCAGGGGGATACTCTCAGGAGAGGAGACTTGCTTGAGCTGGTCGTTTCCTTGTGGCCAATATTGTCTTCAGGATATCCAGAGTCAGCCAAGCTTGGGAGACAGGGTGTAGTGAAGAGATTCTTGAAGACGATGCAAGACATCCTCCATGATGTGAACTGTTGACCTGTACGTATCACTAGGAGTCTAGGATGAATGTATGCTGCTATCACCAAGGGTATGATTAGTGCTTGGAACGGTGCCTTGGCGCCCAGACAAAACCACGTCTACAAAAGTTTGAAACGGCCGCCGGTGGCCGGAGGCGTGCTGATTCTGTTATGCTTTTGGGTTAGCTCTGCATTCCCAAAAAATATATGCGGTCTTCGCATCCTTCTACACACATAGCCTTTATACGATTAAAGTTCATGCAATGAAATTTTGTTAGAGATACGACAGGCAATCGAAGCACCGAAGAATGAAATCAAACAAGGGGACACAAGGATTTAACGTGGAAAACCATGAGCGCCAGCCAACAACTCTTCACTATATCGGGGGAGGTTACAAACGCCGAAGATTTAAAACTGATCAACTTATCCCGTGCGACGGCTTACAAAGGATATATATAACACATGTGACCTAGGTCAAAACTGATCCAAGCCTACCGGCGACGGGCCTCGCTCCGCTCGCTCGTCAAAAGTTAGCCTTTATCTTTATACTTGAATTTGGATCACAACATAACAAATTTGGCCAAAATCGTCAACGAACAGAGTACATCAGATGTGCAGCCAGCCGTTACAAGATATACAAAAATACCTACGACTAAATCAGCGATCAGCTTCTTCCACAACAACACCATCAAAAAGGGAGAACGCTCTTGCGCCGACTTCGTCACATCTAGCCATAGATGGCCAGGATATGGGTGACTGGACTGAAGCAAACTTTGGGCCAATTTTTTTTCGACAACATGGAAAAGCTTTGGCACTTGTTACTACCCCAAAAAAATACCTCGTAACATGCCCAAAAAGACCACATGTGCAACATGAAATAAAATCGTTAATTGGTTACAAAATGCATCAATTCGAGTTCAATTCAATACATATGCATCTCTGTTTCAATTAAATTTAGCTTCAATGCACTACAACAAGGTTTGCCCGGCTCCGATGAGGGAGGGGCGAAGACGGCGGTGCGCCTTCGGCTCGCTCCAGTGCTAGTAGTCATCGTTAGGTGGTCTACAGACTTAGATGTATTTTTTACTTCTGGTGTTCTTTGTACTTACTTGACAGTTGATGAATAGATCGGAAGTTATCCTCACAAAAAAAAGCATAAATTCAGAAGTTACTTGGTGTCTCTGGTTCAGTACAACAGGTACAAGAAATTACTTGGTGTCTCAATTCTCAGTCTAAGAAATTCACTGTATGTCGCTAGCGCATGGCCGAAGCCATGACCATCCGCCCTGAGCGCTTGGAGGACATCGTGAACGTCTTTCATGACGACGTTGATACGTCACTACCGCATCTATAATTTTTATTATTTTTCATGCTCTCCCCAAATCCAACCGAACATGTATGACCTTTCACATAAATAGGTGACTAGATTTCCTCCCAGGAGCTGCCACCGCCACCGGTTCCCCTCACCTCCGAGTAACAGACTGTACCGGTGAGGCGGGGTTGTCTTTATAGTCTCTAGTGACCTCCTCTCTACTAATAAATGTGTATGTGCAATGCACGTTGATATTATGGTGGAAATTAGTTACACGCTGATATCCGTAGGATATCAATTACGCATTAATTATGTGATTAACACAGAGTTAGTATTTGGTTGGTATTAATTGGATGTTAAATACTCCCTCCGTTCCTTTTTAGTCTGCATATAAAAAGTATCAACATTCACAGTGTCAAATCAATATTTTTAGATTCACTATGAAATGTAGTTTTATAGTATATACATTTGGTATTGTAGATGTTGATATTTTTAAATATAAATTTGGTCAAACTTTGCAAAGTTTGACTTGACAGAAATCTAATACCCGGAGTAAAAAAAACCGGAGGGAGTATGTTGACCCCTCATCATTGAAGTAATCTGGGTTGTTACATTGACTCGGTTTGATGGTCGTGATTAATTGGATCCCTTTTTCTTCTTCTCTTCTCAAGTTTTCATCCTGATATTCTTTTGGACAGAGTACTTATTTTCCTTAATTAATATATTTCAGAGATTAGCTTAAAAAAAGTTCTCATCCCCTTCCCCCTAAAAAAGTAGTTATCATCCCCTTCATTGTCACTTTTTTTAGAAACACCTGTAACTTTATTCATACTCATAACAATTACAGGTATATTGGTTTTGACCTAAGATCCAAGAAAATACAAAGTAACTCCTATGACTAAGAATTACAATGAAATCTCTTGAAAACACCTCTTCACGGTATCAATCGAAGAAATATTCCAAAGAATTCGATAAAGAGGCTGCAATTGAACTGGAGCAACGATATTGTCACTTTTTCACCCACACGAACATTACCAATAATGGTTTTTGAAAGCGCCTTACGTCGCCCATCCAAAAAGATGGGAAGCCTTAATTGATGAACGTACTTGGTCCGGGGATGATCCCCTAGAAGTGCAGGCCGTCGAATCACTATATCTTCACCATGATGTCGATGAAAGATTTCATCTCCACAAAGAATCAGACCAACAAAAAAAGCTTGACACAACAACATAAACTCGTCAGATCCAAATACTCAGATCTGCGAGGACAGAAAACTCTCTAATCTCATGGCACCGCGAAAAGAACGAGAGAAAATGTATTCTCACAAAACTATGATGATCACTAGACGTTGACAAAGAACATAGAGATCTTGAAGATCCGAGGTCCCCTCATGTGACGCCCTCGACTTAATCGTGCACTAATCATACACACAAATGCACACGATCAAGCCTAAGGACTCACGGGAAGATATCACAACACAACTCTAGACACAAAATAAAATAATACAAGCTTTATATTACAAGCCAGGGGCCTCGAGGGCTCGAATACAAAAGCTCGAGCTACACAAGCGTCAGCGGAAACAAAAGTATCTGAGTACAGACACAAAGTTAAACAAGTTGCCTTAAGAAGGCTAGCATAACAGCGACACTGATCGAAAAGGCGAAGGCCTCCTGCCTAGGGCCTCCGAACTACTCCTGGTCGTCGGGGATCTCCAAGTCGTAGCAGGCTCCTCCGGGGATCTCCTGCTCCTGGGCTACATCGCCTGATGTATCATCAAATGAATATGGGGGAAAAGAATAGCAGAGCAACCGTGAGTACTCATCCAAAGTACTCGCAGACTGACATCAGAACTATACTATGTATGCATTGGTATCAAAGAAATGGGGCTATATCTTTGGACTGAACTGCAGAAAGCCAGAATAAAGGGGGGGGAGCCTAGCCTATCGAAGACTAGCATCTTCAAGCAATCTTGCAGCATCAGAAGAGAGTAGATCATAGCAGCATATAATAGTGGTTGTATAATAGCAACTCCCTGAGATCCTTTCTCGACTAACCCGCGAGAAAGCAATCCCGAGAGCAGTAGTAACAGTTTAATATTCATCATCACTTTGTAGTTGTCATATATCCGGGCACAACTCCGAGCGTCCTGTTACCGTGGACACGGCTATTCGAATAGATTACTTCCCTGCAGGGATGCACTACTGTTACCCAACACGCTCAATCACATCTGGCCGGACACACTTGCTGGGTAATGCCCGACCTCGGGAGATCGACACGACACAGTCCTACCTAGGCTCAGCAGAGAGGTCCCCGCCGGTCTACATCCTAAGCGCTCAGGGGTCTTGGGCCATCGTCCTTTGCACTCCGGGTCATTGCATACAGGGTGAAGCCAGGCACCACCCGTGTGTGGGCTGGCGCCGGTCCGTCCCGGCCGCAATGCTGAACTGGACGTCTGACAAATCTTTCGGGAGAATCAACATCGTAGAGGGCCCCATAAACCATAATCCCACGTGGTGGTAGTGCGTATAGGGCACGACGACCCACTCAGATCAAATACCCAGTTCCGTTAGGCGTATTCAGTAACTCGCAGAGACGATCAGAGTTTCTGTCGCTCCGACTTGATATCACTCGCGGGTACCCTTGGGTTCAACCCGTCTTTAATGTTGTTCACTCGCGGGCACCCTTGGGGCCAGCCCGACTTTAGCAGTTTAAGTATTACAGTATGAAATCATTTCCGTGATCGACACCCAGTGCGATCACGGCCCGACTACAAGCATGGTATACGGACAAGGCGAGGGGCCACAGATGGAATAGCAGCATAACTAACTAGGCATCATGGGATAACAGTCAATGTATCAGTAGCAGGCGACAAAAATAGGCTATGCATCAGAATATGAGCTATCGGAATAACAACAGGGGCAATTCTACTGCAAGCAATAGAAAGAGAGAGAGTAGGCGGTATCTGGATGATCAAAGAGGTTTTGCTTGCCTGGAAGCTCTGCAGAGAGGGGCTGGTCGTCAGTAGGCTGCTCGTCGGGGGTGTAGTCGAACTCTGCTGCGACGGCGTCGGTCTCGGCGTCTATCGGGGAAGAAGGGGGAGAACAAACAATAAATTCACGGCAAAAATGCAATCACAATGTATGACATGCCTAAATGATATGCAGAGGTGTTCTACTGCCTAACTAAATGGGTTAGTTAATTTAGGAATTTATTTGGATTTATTTTATTAAAGTTGTGCACTATTCATTTATTAGAATCAGTCAAAAAGTTCCATGTTCGGTATGATAAAGGCATGTGACAGACGAACGGAGTGCGTATTCGGAATCGTCTCGTCGTTCTGAGCAACTTTCATGTCTAAAGTATTTTAATCCGAGATACGGGTTATTTTATATTAATTTTCAAAGTTTTAATAACATTCTGGAACTATTTTATTTATTTAAATTCGAATTATCCAAAACAGTGCATGCTGACGTCAGCATGACGTCACCGTGACGTCAGCTGAGTGGGTCCCACCTGTCATTCTCTGTTTTAACTAATCCTAACAGTTTAATTAACTAACTAGGTGATTAGACTAATTAAGTCTAATTAGTTTAATTAAACCAGATTAATTAAGTTAATTAATTAACTAATTGATTAATTAATCATTTTAATTATTAATTATCATTATTTTTAAATTCTTTTTTTTAATCTCTTTTTTTTTTATCTCTCTTTTTTTTCACTGGGGCTGGGCCCCGTTTGTCAGTGGGCCAGCGGACACGTCCGGTGTCCAAAGCGCGCGCGTGCGCGTACGGGCACAGGCGGCGGCGGGCACGGCGCAGGGCTCGGCGGCGAGGCGAGCAGCGGCGCGGCAGCAGCAGCGGCAGCACGGCGAGGCGGGCGGCGCAGCGAGCGAGGCGAGGCCGAGCGGGGCGCGACGGGGACGAGGCCGGAGCGGCGCGGGCGAGGCAGAGGCGGGCGAGCGAGCACGGCCAGCGAGGTACGGGAGTGAGGCGAGGTGCGCGCGAGCAGGCAGGCAAGACGGGCGCGGGAGAGCGGGGCGCGGCGCGGGCGCGACGGCGAGAGCGGAAGGCGGGCGGCGCGGCGACGGCGTGGACAGAGGAGGGGGAGAGGCGGCGGGGTTCTCACGTTCGTCGTGAGAAGGGGGCGGCGAGGCGCGAGGAAGCCGGTCGGGGGAGGGGACGAGGAGGCAGGCGACGGGCGGCGACGAGGACGAGCGAAGGCGGCGGCGGTCGGGCGCCGGGGACGGACGAGGGGGAGTGGGGTGGCGGCTAGGGTTGCGGGGGTGGAGGCGAGGCCTAAATAGGCCAGGCGGGACGGGATGGGCCGGCCTGGCTGGGCCGAGGCCCAGTTGGGCCTGGGAGGGGTTCTTTTCTCTTTTTTTTATTTCTTTTCTGTTTTTGTTTTATAAAATGTCCTGCCTCACATTGAGTTTTATAAAATAGGTGAATTAGCTCATTAAATGGGGTGCAATATTTACCACTGCCAAAAATTGGTTTGGAGCTAAAGTGATTCCACTTGGATTTTATTTAAATGAAAAGGTATTAAACACTTCTGTTTTGGTACTGTTTTAGCATGTTGGAGTCATTTAACCAATTTAGTAAATGTTGATTACAATTTTATAATTGTCTCTGGATTATTTACAATATTATGAATATTTTAGTTTTCAAATTTGAACAACTTTTATTTTTACTTTGTATTTGAATTTCAGTTTTAAATTGGAATTTGAAATGAGATATGATCCAAATGATGTTTAAGCACTGTTGATCATGATGATCTGGCATTATCAAAAGGTGATCACTGTAGCATAATGACAGGGGGTGTTACAATTCTCCTCCTCTAACAAGAATTCTCGTCCCGAGAATTAAGAGGAAGACTGGAAGAAGGCGGGATACTCTTCACGAAGACGGTCCTCGCGTTCCCAAGTGGCTTCATCTTCAGAATGATGCGACCACTGGACTTTGAGGAACTTGATCGACTTCTGGCGGGTTCGTCGTTCAGCTTGATCAAGAATGTGAATCGGATACTCTTAATAAGTAAGATCCTCTTGCAGCTCAAGCATTTCATGATCCACTGCTCGGATAGGATCCTTGAAGCAGCGACGGAGTTGCGACACGTGAAAGACATCATGAACTTGAGAAAGGTTAGGCGGCAATTGCAATTGATATGCCACTTCTCCACGTTTTGCAAGAATGCGAAAGGGACCAATGTAGCGAGGAGCTAGCTTGCCCTTGATTCCGAATCGATGAGTGCCCTTCATCGGAGTGACGCGAAGGTAAGCTTGTTCGCCAGGTTGGTAGACCATTACCTGGTGTTTGCGGTCATAATTGCTCTTCTGACGAGACTGAGCAGCTTTCAAGTGTTCACGGACAACGCGGACTTGTTCTTCAGCTTGTTGAATAATGTCCGGTCCGACAAGTGATCGTTCCCCAGTTTCTGACCAATTCAGAGGGGTTCGGCACTTACGTCCATACAGAACTTCAAACGGTGCCATCTTCAGACTAGCTTGATAGCTATTGTTGTAAGAGAATTCAGCATACGGGAGATATTCCTCCCATTTCTTACCAAAGGAGATGACACAAGCTCGAAGCATATCTTCAAGCACTTGGTTGACTCGTTCAACCTGTCCCTGGGACTGAGGGTGAAAAGCGGTGCTGAAGGACAGATGAGTTCCCATAGCTTCTTGGAAACTGTTCCAAAATCTTGAGGTAAAGAGGCTGCCACGGTCTGAACTGATCTGTAGCGGAACACCGTGGAGTGACACGATTCTGGAAACATACAAGTCTGCTAACTGACTAGCAGTGATCGTCTCCTTGACTGGCAGAAAGTGAGCAACCTTTGAGAACCGGTCGATGACGACAAAGATAGCATCATGACCCTTCTGAGACCAACTTGTGACGCCCTCGACTTAATTGTGCACTAATCATACACGCAAATGCACACGATCAAGCCTAAGGACTCACGGGAAGATATCACAACACAACT